>JANAVB010041020.1:299322-559322 GCA_029216955.1 Iris pallida
ATATATATATATATATATAATATATATATATATATATATAGATATATATATATGGTTAGGTATAGTTGATATATATATATATATATATATATTATATATATAATATATATATATATATATATATATATATATATATATATATATATATATATATATATATATATATATGGGTAGGTTCATATTTTATATAGATATAGATACCTATATAAGGTATCCTAGATACATGGGCCTATGGCCTATAGCCTATGGTTAGTGAGTTTGGAATTGACCAATAGGCTTAGTAGGCCTAGGTTGACTAGCAAGTTGACCTTGTTGACCATGGTTGACCAAAGTCAACTATAGGTCAACCATGACCTAATTGACCTAGAGATGGCTTGGATGAACATAGAAGGACTTGTTGACTAAGATTTGACTAAACCCTAGGCTATTAACTAGTTGGTTTAGGTTTGACCTATATATGAGTATATTATTGTGACTTGGGTTTTGGGAAAGACCTATGTAGATTAAGATATGTATGGGGTTAAGTTAGATACTTAGAGTCGAGTCATGACTTGAGATTGGAATATGGGATTAGCTTGATATAGGATTAAGGTTGGTATTATATATATGTATTACATGTGATATACTTTGTATAGGTAATTGTAGTATAGTATCTTAGGTATTCTAAGACATGTTAGCCTATGGTTGGTTTTGAGTTAGCCTTATAGGGTTTGACTGGATGTTGACCATTAGTCAAGATTAACCTAATTACCTTGTTGACTAGTATATGATTAACCAAAACCTTAGTTAGTCTGAGATTGACCTAGCTTGACCATATTGACTAGTAATTGACTATTCTGACCATTGTTGACTAAACCCTAGATAACTTAACTAGTTTGGCTAGAATATTTGACCAAGAGTTGACTTTAACCTAGATTAGACTTGTTTAACCTTGTTTGACCTTGTATGACTTAGTTTAACTTCTTGTGACCTAGTATGACTTAATTTGACTGTAGAGTTGACCAAGTTTGACTTTGACCTAGATTGGCTTAGAAATCATGTAGATTGCATTGTATCTTACATTTACCTTCATATTAGACATGTCATAACTGTATTACTCTATTTTAGGACATTGTGATCCTGGTACAGACATCTGATATTACATTACTCTTTTCAGAGTATCAGGCGAGTACATTCTCTGATAGTTCTCTCATTTATTTGTCGATTACTGTATTTCAGTTCTAGTTAGTTCTATGTGATTCTCTGTATCAACACGTATGGATATTTCTGGATGGATTCATGTATCGACACATACCTTACTTGATGGCCTCTATTACTGGAGTCATTGGTATCATTCCGGAATCATTTCTGGAATCATCATGTATTGGCCGGACTTATCTCGATTCTTTTGTCGATTTTGGATTCACTTGCTGGACGGAGAAATATTGAGTAAGACATGTAGACATACCCAAATCCGGAATCTCCCACTGGAATCTACCCGAAGCTGTAATGCCCGTAGTTCGCATTACGTATTGGGAATACGTGTACGTATTTCGGACCCGTATTTTTGGTTTGTCATAATTAGTTAGCCTTGGATTTTATTTTTTTTGTATGTTGCATTAGCATGGTTCATCATGGGATTGCATTGGCTTGGTTTGGTTCGGTTTAGTGGGTTAGCTTGGTTTGGTTTTATGTGGAGAACCACTCCCACCTACCACACTCCCACCATAAATATCTTTCCACTCTCTCTCTTCCATTAATACTCATTACTTATTTCTTCTTCTCCATCTTTACTCTTCACCTACCAGGAGAGAGTGGAGAGCTTAGGCAAGTGCATCTTGCTTCATGGAGGAATCCCATTTTTATTGTTTCATTGTCTTCCTAATGTGTTTCTAAACCACTTTAGTACTTGTCATTTTCATTTCCATGGTTAAAATTTTGTAGATCTAGCTTTGTGGTACTTTGGTTTCCAGGACTTTTGATCCATCACACTTACATATTTTTGCTAGTTGATGGTTCCATGTTGTAGAGAATTTTGTTCTACCCCATTTTGACCATGGAAGTCCAAATTTGGACTCCTATGGGAAATTGGGTGGTGTGGAGAAGCCATGGTATTTCCATGAACTCCTCCTCAGTTGGCAACAAATTGTTGCTGGCTTACAATTGTTTGGCCGCAGGAATCTTGCTTAACCGCATGGGCGTGGCAGCATTAATTGCTTCCTGACATGATAGCATTTATAAGCCAGCCGCATGAGAATTTGCAATTTATGTATTGTTGAACACCAGCAGCATGTAAAGCAATTCAATGCTTGTCCAAGCCGCATAGCATTTAAGCATTAAATGTAATGCTTTGCAGCCGCATACATCATTAGAAGCATTAAATAAATGCTTTGCATCATGATTCATTTAATGCACTTTGTAAACATATTATTTAAAGCCTTGCTCCAGGATGCATGGGAAGCATTGATTAATGTGCTTTAAATGCTTTTTTTGTATTTTGGCCCTTAACTTTCAATAGTTATGCATTTAAGGCCATCCCTTGGAAAGGCTAGCCGCATAAGGTTTTATGTGCTTTAAATGCCTTTTTGCATTTTGGTCCTTAACATTTAATAGTATGCGTTTAATGCACCTTCCAATTTCAGCCGCATGTAAAACCTTGAAGCCGCATGAAGAGCATGCCAGCCGCATGTGTGAGCACCCTAAATTTTGGGTTGATTTTTTTTATTTTATTTTAATTTTCTGATTGGGGTAATTTTGAAATTTTGTGTTTATAATTATTTTAATAATGATATTTAATTCATGATATGATTTTTGGTGATTTTAAATTATTTTAACATTATTTAAATTAATGACTTGTGGTTTTGACGTTTTGCTAGTGAAACCCTAGAGACTGTTTGACCTAGAGCCTAACCATGTGATTATGATATTTTAATGTCATTTTTGGCCTAAGAATATTTTTGCATTTGACCTCTTTGAATTATTTTGATATTATTTTATTATTTATGATATTGTTTTGGGGTTATTTGAGTCGGGTTCGAATTTCAACTCAATCCGACTTGAAATGGGGACCCGGAGGTAGTTTGACTCTAGTGGGACCCACACACTAGTTAGGCATAGCCCACATGATACTAATTTGAGTCCACATGATAGAAATATTTTAGTTAGAGGTTAGACTAATTATTATGGATAAGGTTAGTGTGATTAGAGACTTTAGAATGACTAATTTAGCCCCAACCAATTAGCCCTTTCCTAATACTCATAGAATAGGTTAGTAGGGGCTTTGGGACTTTTTCTAATAGGACAAAACCACCTTTATGGCCAGCCACAATAAGGATAGGGTTGAGCCTCCCATTTGTCATTATCCATCTATTTTTCTCTCTCTTGTTCTTCCCCAAATTCCTAGAGAGCAATTCCTAGCAATTTGTCCACCAAATCCTTCCATTTCACCACCAAATCTTCTTCTTTCCTTCTCCATTCTAGTCAAGGAGGAAGCTACCCAAGTTTGGGAGGATTCGGAGCTCGTTCGTGTCCTTTTGGAATCTTTACGTGTCGGTGTCGCTCCGGAAGGTTTTTCTTCGATTCGATCTACCGGGAGATATAAATCCCTTCTCCTTTTCATTTTCTCATGCATATAGGTCTATTTTGAACCCATAGGAATGACCTCCATGGTTGTATCTCCATTTGTGTCTATTTTGTGTCCATTTGGAGGTCATAGGAGTGTCCTTTGTGTTGTGGATGTGTTCATGATACATATATAGATTTATATATATATATTGTAATGAGAGTGTATCTATATTTATATATGTAATAAATGGTTCATGATGATTATATAATCAAGTTTGTGAGTGTGGTTCCTCATATTATTATTGCTATTATTGTTGTGGATAATTAGGATATATATTGTGTATTCTTTTGGCTCAAACTATCTAAATCCGTCATGATTTTTATCCACGTTTTTAATTTCAGCCCTAACTTCGAAATGTCATAACTTCTAGCTCAAAGCTCGGTTTAATCTCCTTTTTTTAAAAGAAGCGTATTGAAGTTAGCTTTCCAAAAACATGTATTAATAGGCCTAATTCTTTCTGTAACTTTCTGGAGAATTATTTGAGTGTCAGCTGTACGAAAAACAAACGCGTTCTCGTTTTTGCGATTCCGAGAGTTTCCAGAAACGAAAACGTGATCCGTTTAAAGTTTCAGAAAGCTAACACATAGATCTATAACATACTTTAATCATAGAGTTTAGTTCATGCTGAGATGGTACAATATTCATTATTAGTAGGAGTTACTATTCGGCATATGCATTTTGTGCACCCTTGTGTGTAATATAATATTCTATTTGATTTTAACCCATGTAATGTATATATTATGTAACTAAATAGAGAATGCAAGCATGAGTAAATGTTTAAATAAATGATGAGCTGTAAGTATCCTATCTAATGTAAGCATGTATAAGTATGGCTTGTAATAAATATGTAGGTTCCATAGTATGTAATGTATGGTGCATATAGTAGTGCAAGAGAATAAATGAATGATGAATGAATGCAAGCATGAATGTAATGTAATAATAGATGTATATATGCAATATACAAGTTAATGAGATGTAATGTTCTATGTTAACACAAATCCTATATTACCTCATGTACCCCCTTACACTATGTTGACACTATCACACTTGACACATTGTTCACTTACACTTTGACACTCTTTGATATGTATACACTATGTATGCACATTTAACCCTCACTTGCCCCTTTGCCATGTTCACATACACACACATAGCCTCTTAAATAAGTATTTATGAATATAGTTAACTTAGCTATGTATGCATATTATATATATGTTAGCATATTGTGTTGTAATATAAGTTTATATAACCATTTGAAATACCATTATTATAGACCTAATGTTGAATACTAATATATGCATGTTTATATATGTGTAGACATATATAGCTTAAAGTAATAGATTACCTAGTGTATATCCAATGTGAATTCTTGCCTATTTGAGTATTGAATAATTGCATGCTATAAAGTTGGGTGTATGTTGGCTTGTATAGCCTTGTATTGATGTGTGCTTGCTAGGATAGTCTTAGGTTAGGCCTAATAAGACTTACTGGGTTAGGATATGACCTAGTTTGACCTAGTTTGACTAGTGCAGTTGACCAGAGTTGACCAAGGGTTGACTTTGGCCTAGTTTGACCTAGATTCATGTAGAATGTATTGTAGTGCTTTATATTACCCTTCTGGACATGTTGTGACTTGTGTTGTTCTAATTAGGAGCCAGACACCTCTCCTCGGACAGTATATTTACTTTGGACATTCAGACATTAGGCGAGTACATTCTCTGACCGTTTCATACTTGTATGGATTTACATTCTTGCTCTAGATTACTGTACTTGATGCTGACACGACTGTTATCACGGATTGGTACTATATGGATCTTCTTTTGAGATGTTATCTCCTTGTATTCACTAAATACATATTGTGACGTGCGTTTCACTTCCATATTGTATTTATTGAATACCCATATCCTTGTATACTCATTGTGCATATTGTACTCTCATTATCACATGAGCCCCAGGGATAGACCATTGTACACTATTGTATAACATTGTACATCCATTGTATAACATTGTACACTATTGTATAAGATAACGTAACTAGAGTAGATCCTTGTATATTGATTGGGGAGGGGGGAGTAGAATTGGTTATGTACTCAAATCCTATTGTACAATATTGTATAACTATTGTATATGTCTATTGTACACCCACGTACAATGGAGTTACCAGTGCATTTTCCTAGCCCGTTTACATAACCAGATTGTATTCTAAATCACATGTTCCTTACAGTTCTTACTTATCATATTTAGATATTTTCTGTTATTAAATCTCTACTGTTTTCTATACATTCTTCTTTCAGCATTTCATGTACTTTACTCTATTGCATGCTTTATATTTCCTAACTCGATATGAACTGCGTGAGATGTTTTGTGCTCGCTCCCGTCCTGACTGGACCTGTTGATAAATTTTACAGATAGCCTGGAGGTGTCTGCTAGCCTAGAGGAGACACATTAGAGGTTGTTTAGGTAGTTATTTCATTTGTCTGGAGTTGTATTTTACTTTGTGGAATACTGTATTGAGTTTTGAGATGTATTTATGGGTTTATATATCATAGACACTTAGACTTCTATCTCCTGTATCTCTTTTGGATTTCATGTTTTATCTATCTTTATCATGCTCTACCTTAGATGTGATTGAGACTGTATCTGCTATGTCACCCCCATTCGGGGAGTATAAACTGTTTAGTCTTATACTGTTATATGCATTGAGACCTAGGACAGCGTTCTACCGCCGACACTGCGGCGTAGGCTAGGCGTTGTTACGTACTCGCACCCTCATGGTGGGTGCGGGTCGTGACACGTTTTTAGTGGTGGCCCATGCAGATCGAGTTTATGTAGTGGTATTCGAACTAGAGTACCACTACAGCCTGCACTAGGAATAGGATATATTTTGAAGATACTCAATCACAGTTAGGAACCCTTGAGAGATTCCTGGGACGACCCTTGAGAATCTTGTTTAACTCCGATTTGAAAACTCTTTTCTTTTTTTTTCTTGATTTGATTTATCTTTACTTTCTGCTATTGAATTTGATTTTGATGGATTATTATTGAATTTGAGTTTGTATTTATTGATTTTGATGAAGATTGTTGAAATTTGAATCTTGATGTTAGCTATAGCATCCGAGTTTGTAGTTATATGATTTGAAGAATTTTGTTCATTTCTGAATTTTGATGTTCGTTGATAAATTTGATTTTTTTTTGGTATTTATTGTTGATTTAATTTAATTTTTGGCAAGATGAAATTATATGGGCTAGGTCATCTAAGTTATGAAAATTTTGTCTTCTATAGTCATATTAGCCAGCATGGTGAGGACATATAGTCTGATTTTGGATATATTTCTCGTGTGTGGAAATTTAAGGTTTTCGCAGCCAAGCTAGCGGCATCGTAAAAATGTTAAATACCATAATTCTAGAGGTATATGCATAAGTCAAGGATTCTGTGATTATCGTAGCCTTGCTCACTAGTATGACGAGAATTTAGAGTACCATAATTTTGGATAGACGTATATGATTATCAGATTGTACCTTAAATATTTTCGAACATGTTTTTACTACTTTTGTTTCAGTCATTCAAAAAAAAAGAGAAGGAATTATTGTTGTTTTGTTTTGTTTTGTTTGTTTTGTTTCTCATTGTTTACTTAGGATGTAGCTTTAGCTATTTTTATAAACCTTGTGTAACTTCTTACAAAAAATTATTTCTTCTTAATACAATAAACCAATGATTTTGCTAGGCCTTATTTTGGATTTGGTATTATAATTCTTGTTTCAAAAAAAATGGGTCCCTCTTTTAAATAGATAAGCAGAACAGATTCTATTATCATTCTTTTTCTGCCAATATTTTTACTACCATCATTCCTTGTCTTATATACCTGTCCTGATTATATCAATTCCCTGTCTCATATATAATTCTGTCAGCTATACCTTGAAAACTCTTGAATCTTTATATCATTTTTATCTGAGAAATATTGAGGAAGTGATATAAATCATCTAGTTCGGAAATGATGTAATTGGTTATCATATGATGATTTTGTAGGAATCAGAGTGTTGGATGTCAAATATGAAAATTATGAAATGGAGATGTGGTAAAGGTTTAAAATAAAATCGAGGGATAAATGTTATCAATTTAGAAGCAATCACAGAAAGTAGGTTATGAATAATTCATGGATGTATTTCAAAACTAATGAGGATGTTTAAGGTCAACCTAGTTTTGAGAACTTAAAAATCTTTGTATTGATTCTTGGGAACTATTACAAGACTATGTAGAAATTTAGAGATGGAAAGGAGAATTTAATCGAATAAAATGATTATGCGAAATTGAACTAGATATTGTAAGATGGTGACTAGAGACAGAGAGAACACAAGGATTTTACGTTATAGAAATTATTTTAGATGATTGGAAGAAAATTGTAGAATTCAAAAAAAAATATTTGAAGGTGAACGTTGAAGAAAATATGAAGGTTGATTTAAAAAAAAAGAATAAATTTTGTGTGACATAGTGGTATTGGAGTTTAGTGAATACGAGACTCGATTTAAACAAGTCCAAGGATTCCATAAACTGGATTTAGAGGTTTTGGATCTAATTTAAAACGAGGTGAAGGAATTTGAAATTTGATTAAATGAGTAAGTGTTGACTCCTAAAAAGAGGGGTATGTTTCGTAGAAAATGTTTTGGAACTTAAAGATTTTGTCTATGGTGATTGTGGTAAAGGTTTAGATGACTGAAGGTTATAAAATTTCGATGATAGTTATATAGAGGTTGATTTTCATATTGGGACTTGTGAGAAAAAAAAGAATATGGTTTAGCAAATGATAAACTGATAGTATTAGAGAGGGATGATTTGCTGACTTCGTATGAAATCTTTTCCTGTTTTCTCTAAAAGGAGTTTTTCAATATCATTGAATCCTAGTTTCCTTAATCCGACCAAATCAACTTCGATTATCTTTTCTTATCATATTTATATCTTGGGTTGTACTTAATTGAATTAAATTTGATTGTGACCTGAATCTCTATCCTTGTATGCTCGATCTCAGACTTTGTTGAACCTGTCCTCCATATTGCCTAAATCTTGATTTCCCCCAATTTGATCAACTTAGATCGTATCAAGACTAAATATTCTTAATACGTATTGTGATTGGGAATTTTCCATGGAATTGGCTTTCATTCCTTAACTTTGATTTTGATTTTTTTTTTCTGAACCCTTTAAAGATAATGGGTAGTTACTTTTCTTTACTTTTATGATAAGTATCAGTTTTTCATATAGGATGGTAGACTGCCTTACAGTTTTGATGGTTTGTTGTTTTTGTAACTTTTGTTTAGCACCCTAGATTGCTTGTGTGTTTTGATACCCTATGACCGTTTTGGTTTAGCATGACTAGAATACCTAGATGAGACTTTCACTACCACCGTATGCCATGACCCTGTATGTCGTCCTTTTGATGGTATGATTTATTTAAGTTCTGAGATTTGATTGTGGGGGTTTGACCTTAGAAGGATTACGAACATTTTAATTTCGAGGGCGAAATTTTTATAAGGTGGGTAGGATGTGAGCACCCTAAATTTTGGGTTGATTTTTTTTTATTTTATTTTAATTTTCTGATTGGGGTAATTTTGAAATTTCGTGTTTATAATTATTTTAATAATGATATTTAATTCATGATATGATTTTTGGTGATTTTAAATTATTTTAACATTATTTAAATCAATGACTTGTGGTTTTGACGTTTTGCTAGTGAAACCCTAGAGACTGTTTGACCTAGAGCCTAACCATGTGATTATGATATTTTAATGTCATTTTTGGCCTAAGGATATTTTTGTATTTGACCTCTTTGAATTATTTTGATATTATTTTATTATTTATGATATTGTTTTGGGGTTATTTGAGTCGGGTTCGAATTTCAACTCAATCCGACTTGAAACGGGGACCCGGGGGTAGTTTGACTCTAGTGGGACCCACACACTAGTTAGGCATAGCTCACATGATATTAATTTTAGTCCACATGATAGAAATATTTTAGTTAGAGGTTAGACTAATTATTATGGATAAGGTTAGTGTGATTAGAGACTTTAGAATGACTAATTTAGCCCCAACCAATTAGCCCTTTCCTAATACTCATAGAATAGGTTAGTAGGGGCTTTTGGACTTTTCCTAATAGGACAAAACCACCTTTATGGCCAGCCACAATAAGGATAGGGTTGAGCCTCCCATTTGTCATTATCCATCTATTTTTCTCTCTTGTTCTTCCCCAAATTCCAAGAGAGCAATTCCCTAGCAATTTCTCCACCAAATCCTTCCATTTCACCACCAAATCTTCTTCTTTCCTTCTCCATTCTAGTCAAGGAGGAAGCTACCCAAGTTTGGGAGGATTCGGAGCTCGTTCGTGTCCTTTTGGAATCTCTACGTGTCGGTGTCGCTCCAGGGAAGGTTTTTCTTCGATTCGATCTACCGGAAGGTATAAATCCCTTCTCCTTTTCATTTTCCTCATGCATTAGGTCTATTTTGAACCCATAGGAATGACCCCCATGGTTGTATCTCCATTTGTGTCTATTTTGTGTCCATTGGAGGTCATAGGAGTGTCCTTTGTGTTGTGGATGTGTTCATGATACATATATAGATTATATATATATATATATATATATATATTGTAATGAGAGTGTATCTATATTTATATATGTAATAAATGGTTCATGATGATTATATAATCAAGTTTGTGAGTGTGGTTCCTCATATTATTATTGCTATTATTGTTGTGGATAATTAGGATATATATTGTGTATTCTTTTGGCTCAAACTATCTAAATCCGTCATGATTTTTATCCACGTTTTTAATTTCAGCCCTAACTTCGAAATGTCATAACTTCTAGCTCAAAGCTCGGTTTAATCTCCCGTTTTTTTTAAAAGAAGCGTATTGAAGTTAGCTTACCAAAAACATGTATTAATAGGCCTAATTCTTTCTGTAACTTTCTGGAGAATTATTTGAGTGTCAGCTGTACGAAAAATAAACGCGTTCTCGGTGTTTTCGCGATTCCGGAGAGTTTTCAGGAAACGAAAACGTGATCCGTTTAAAGTTTCGGAAAGCTAACACATATATCTATAACATACTTTAATCATAGAGTTTAGTTCATGCTGAGATGGTACAGTATTCATTATTAGTAGGAGTTACTATTCGACATATGCATTTTGTGTACCCTTGTGTGTAATATAATGTTCTATTTGATTTTAACCCATGTTAATGTATATACATTATGTAACTAAATAGAGAATGCAAGCATGAGTAAATGTTTAAATAAATGATGTATGAGGTGTAAGTATCCATCTAATGTAAGCATGTATAAGTATGGCTTGTAATAAATATGTAGGTTCCATAGTATGTAATGTATGGTGCATATAGTATTGTAGAGAATAAATGAATGATGAATGAATGCAAGTATGGATGTAATGTAATAATAGATGTAATGTATGCAATATACAAGTTAATGAGATGTAATGTTCTATGTTAACACAAATCCTATATTACCTCATGTACCCCCTTACACTATGTTGACACTATCACACTTGACACATTGTTCACTTATACTTTGACACTCTTTGATATGTATACACTATGTATGCCCATTTAACCCTCACTTGCTCCTTTGCCATGTTCACATACACACACATAGCCTCTTAAATAAGTATTTATGAATATAGTTAACTTAGCTATGTATGTATATTATATATATGTTAGCATATTGTGTTGTAATATATAAGTTTATATAACCATTTGAAATGCCATTATTATAGACCTAATGTTGAATACTAATATATGCATGTTTATATATGTGTAGACATATATAGCTTAAAGTAATAGATTACCTAGTGTATATCCAATATGAATTCTTGCCTATTTGAGTATTGAATAATTGCATGCTATATAGAGTTGGGTGTATGTTGGCTTGTATAGCCTTGTATTGATGTGTGCTTGTTAGGATAGTCTTGGTTAGGCCTAATAAGACTTACTGGGTTTGGATATGACCTAGTTTGACCTAGTTTGACTAGTGCAGTTGACCAGAGTTGACCAAGGGTTGACTTTGGCCTAGTTTGACCTAGATTCATGTAGAATGTATTGTAGTGCTTTATATTACCCTTCTGGACATGTTGTGACTTGTGTTGTTCTAATTAGGAGCCAGACACCTCTCCTCGGACAGTATATTTACTTTGGACATTCAGACATTAGGCGAGTACATTCTCTGACCGTTTCATACTTGTATGGATTTATATTCTTGCTCTAGAATACTGTACTTGATGCTGACACGACTGTTATCACGGATTGGTACTATATGGATCTTCTTTTGAGATATTATCTCCTTGTATTCACTAAATACATATTGTGACGTGCGTTTCACTTCCATATTGTATTTATTGAATACCCATATCCTTGTATACTCATTGTGCATATTGTACTCTCATTATCATATGAGCCCCAGGGATAGACCATTGTACACTATTGTATAACATTGTTCATCTATTGTATAACATTGTACACTATTGTATAAGATAACGTAACTGGAGTAGATCCTTGTGTATTGATTGGGGAGGGGGAGTAGAATTGGTTATGTACTCAAATCCTATTGTACAATATTGTATAACTATTGTATATGTCTATTGTACACCCACGTACAATGGAGTTACCATTGCATTTTTCTAGCCCGTTTACATAACCAGATTGTACTCTAAATCACATGTTCCTTACAGTTCTTACTTATCATGTTTAGATATTTTCTGTTATTAAATCTCTATTGTTTTCTATACATTCTTCTTTCAGCGTTTCATGTACTTTACTCTATTGCATGCTTTATATTTCCTAACTCGATATGAACTGCGTGAGATGTTTTGTGCTCGCTCCCGTCCTGACTGGACCTGTTGATAAATTTTACAGATAGCCTGGAGGTGCCTGCTAGCCTAGAGGAGACACATTAGAGGTTGTTAGGTAGTTATTTCATTTTGTCTGGAGTTGTATTTTACTTTGTGGAATACTGTATTGAGTTTTGAGATGTATTTATGGGTTTATGTATCATAGACACTTAGACTTCTATCTCCTGTATCTCTTTTGGATTTCATGTTTTATCTATCTTTATCATGCTCTACCTTAGATGTGATTGAGACTGTATCTGCTATGTCACCCCCATTCGGGGAGTATAAACTGTTTAGTCTTATACTGTTATATGCATTGAGACCTAGGACAACGTTCTACTGCCGACACTGCGGCGTAGGCTGGGCGTTGTTACGTACTCGTACCCTCACGGTGGGTGCGGGTCGTGACAGCATGCTCACCCCTATTCCATGCATTATATGCATTATGGTCCATACACAAAATACTCTATGCATTTTAACCTATATTTAATGCACTTTATGCCTTTTTAAGCAATGCTTGTCTTTTCCTAATGTACCTTTTCTTTACTTTCCTGGGGAGAGAGCTGCATAAGGCTTGGTCTTTTGCTGCCGTTAATACATGAATCAAGTGGAGCCGCATAAGGAATTATTTAATATTTGTTGCCTTTTGTACTTTCATACAAGCAATTGTGAGGGTGAGCCGCATGGACATTTATAGCCTTAATAATTGCTTGGTGCAAGAGCCGCATGGCCTCTGGCCATTAAATAATATTATTGTTTGCATGTGGAAATTTTGCATGGAATATAAGGTGAGCCGCATAGGCTCCCTTCCCCCACTATTTAATATTTTGGCCACGTGAACCATTAATTAAAGGGTTCACGTGTACCACTTCTTATTGCATTAATTGTGGGGGTCCCACATAACTTTTTTTAGTTGACTTGCTTGCTGAAGTGGGAGCTTACAATTATTGCGGGTCCCACTATCTTTTGTCTTACTTGATTTCATGCCCTCTTTGTTATATTGGCCGCATGGGTGGCCTCCCACTCTCTTTGACCGCATATTTGTTCTCCCACTTTTGGACCGTATGGGTCCCACTTTGATTGTTTAATTGTTTTATTTGGCTAAATTGTGGTCAGGATTTCTTCCCACTCCCAACATGAAAGTTGTGGAGTTTCTCTTTGGCTTCAAGAATATATATATTATATATTTATTATTACTTAATTGTGCCCGTTTCTCCCCTCCTGGATAAATTAGAATGACTTGACAGTGACCCGTAGTGGTGCACACTCGACAATAAACTTGACATGATAACTTGACAGTGGACTTGACATGATATACCTGACATGATAGTGGCCCACCGTGACGCACTCTTGACATGATAAACCTGACATGATAGCTCTCAAAATGCTTTTGCGACGGCTAACACGACTTGACAAGATTGAATAACTTGGACACCGTGGACGATTGTGCTTGTACAAATGAACCCGTCTTGTCTTACATCATGTCTAGGACGGGGACCCCTGAGTTCCACGGTCAGGGTTACCCACTGAAATGGACTAAGGTTAATTACCAGAATAATCCAGTAGTTCATGGAGAGACTTTTCCAGTTACCTGTTGCCCCTTGATCTATATATATATACATATATATATACTTGGGATTTGTTGCTATCCGTCGAGATGAGCGCACTTTCAGCCCGCCGTCGAGTGTGGTACCTTAGGACACATGTATCTTACTACAGTGTGTCTGCTATATCATGCTATCTTTTTCCTTTTCTTTGCTGGGGTCACTCAGGTAGTAGCAGGCGGGTAACTGGACTTGGAAGAATCTCGCTGCATCTTGCTAGTACTAGGCCTGTGATAACCCTAGCTAGTTAAAGTATCAAGCCGTACTTATTGCTTGGCCGTGAATGTTGGATGGAGTTCAGTCTGTCTAGTCTTGTCTTGATCTTGTACATGATTGTTACATGTCCTAATTTCTTATTTTATCTTGCCGATAAATGGTGGGAGAAACCAAGTTCTGTTCAGACGAAGGGTTACAACCCCGGTCCTTGTTTGGTTTACGGGTTGTAACCTGGTTATCTGAATAGTCCCATGGTTATCTCATCGTATATCACCTTTCCAGTTCTATTTATTTAACATGTTCTCCAGTTTACTTTATGTCAATAATGATTTACTTACTATTTTCCCTATTATCGGGACAAGTGCATTGGTACTGCACAAATCCCGATCCTCCTTTACTTATTTGCTTGTTGATTGCTAATGATTGCTGGTTTTAGTTCCTAAGTGAAGCCTCCTTTGTGGCACTTGCTCTTTTCGGGGTCTGACCCAGCTGGTTTTGTATGGCCAGATTCCGGAGCAGCTCCAGAGGATCTACCGGTTTTCCTGCCACATGGTGACCACTAGACAGAATCCTGGCAACGAGTGGATTATTTTTGGCTCTCCCACTCTCTTGTAAAATTATTCTTTTGAGGCGTTTAGCCGTCGAGCAAGTGTTAGCTCGTGTACATTTTTACTTACTGTCTGCCTACGGGCTGTAACATGATTGGCAACCTAGGGTTGATCATGTATGACTAAAACTCTTGCTAGTCCTCACATTTTGTAACGACTAGCTTCATGATCAGCTGAATATGTAATGTTCGGGACGCCTTACTATTGTATATTTGGTGATCTTACATCTTGTAATACTCACTTATTTGCTTGTGATTGAGACACTAGGCTTGTTATTGACCATAAGAGACTGTTGGCTTGTAGATAAACCCTCATATATCTAGACAGCCGTGACCGTATAGTGGAGTGGATCCCATTTCATTATACGTAGCTGGTTATGTCTGCCCCCGCTCTCCAGTATTCTGGTTCTGGGGCGTGACAGAAGCATAGCCATCTCTTGCCCGATCCGTGAGAGATATGCCTGATACCTACAGCCGTTTGCATGTCGACCTCGGTATTTTAAAACACACTGTTAGATCATAGTTGGACTCACCCTGGTTTCATTGATCACTGTTGGACTCATCTTGTACTGGAAATCATCTGGTATCGGATTATATGGACTGGACTCACACTGGGATTACATTAGACTTATATCGTACTGTCTGGACTCGTACATATTATTCTAGTTCAGTTAGCTTTTATTACAGTCTTCATTGCCATGATTCTTCTCTTGTTTTAGTTACCTTTCTTTTCTTGTATCTTACTGTGTCTCTATGCCATCATTACCTGTATAAAACTGCCATGCTCATCAATAAAACTGTCTATAACTGCTTTATAGTTCTTTGTCATTTACTTGGGTTTTTCTAGATGAGTTGTACTCGTTCCCGTTCTGATTGGACCTGTTGAAAATATTACAGATGATAATCCTGAGGACACATGTCCTATTTACCATGGACCTGGCGAGGGATTAGCTACCTTTAGTTTCGACTCTCAGGAGTGATTCAGGAGATAAGCTAGTAGACTACTTTAGCTTTCATGTTTTGACTTGTTGTATTAAAGTTAAGAGATTGAGTTGTATTAAGTTTGTTTGAGACATTGTTGTATTATTTTAGTAGTTAGTTGTTGTTGTCTTTAATTCCTTAGGTATAACTTCTGTGTTATCTTTTCGTATTTTAGACTGTGATTGAGTATATCCTACCCTTTACTTGTCCTCCATTCGGAGCTGATATCTGGACAAGTACTTTTTATATACTGCATGAGATTAGTTAGCAACCTAGGACAGCTTACTACCGCCGACACTGCGGCGTAGGCTGGACGTACCCACTTCTCGTGCCCCTATACAGGGTGCGGGTCGTGACACGTTTTTAGTGGTGCCCCCATGCAGGTCGCTCGACTAAATTGTTTGGTTACGTTATTGTACCAAGCATGCCTGCAATTAGGAACTTAAGGTAATTAGACAACATTAGGAATGACGCTTAGAACACTTAGAGGAATACTAGGATTGCAATATAGATAATACATCCCATGCTTGCTATTATAATTAGATTTTCTTGTATATAATTGTTTTGCTTTAAAGAGTCCTTATAAGTCCTTTTTATTGTAATTAGATGGTGCTTACTCGTTCATCCCAGTATGTCACACCTGAGAATGGCACGCTCCCCATCCAGTCAGCTGACCAGTTGACATCTCCACCTCCACCTACCACATTCCCCCACTCCACAGATCTACAAACCCAGATGCCTCCACCACCTTCCACATCACAGGCCCAGCAGGACCCAATACTTCCACCACCCCCTATCACTACACCTACCCAGGCTTCCGTCACACTCGACGGGAACCAACTACTCATTCTGATCCAGGGGTTCCTAGCAACCCATCAGGAGTAGACCATCCTACTCCGCCAGAGCATGGAGCATTCTGAGGAACGTACCGTGGTCCCACCACCTGTAGAGCCGCGGCAGAGAACGGGGACGATCAAGGACTTCATGGGTCTGAATCCCAAGGAGTTCTTAGGGACCGAGGGCATAGTAGTAGCAGATGACTGGTTAGACTCAGTAGAGAGGAAGCTCATTGGAGTTAGGATGTCGGATGACCTCCAGGTCGAGACAGCAGGATTTCTGCTGATAGATTTGGCAGGAGTTTGGTTCCGGAATGAGCCGTTGTTTGCGAGAGGGAGAGCCACTTGGGATCAGTTCAAGACCCAGTTCAAGAAGAAATTCTTCTCGACCACTGCTAGGGTAGCCATGGGGCTACGATTCCAGAACATCCAGCAGGGGACCCGTTCTGTTGACGAGTATGCGGCAGAGTTTAGTCGCCTGAGCCGTTTCGCTCCTAGTTTGGTTGCTGACCCTTAGGAGATGACGCGTAGGTTTTGCCATGGTCTAGTTCCAGACATTGGCATTCTTATAGTGGCAAACGGTATGACTGACTACTATCAGAGCTTAGAGTTAGCCCGGAGTATCGAGGAGCATCTTCTGTCTTGCAAGAGGTCAGCTTCTGTACACATTGAGGGACCCTCCAAGCGTCAGGCTTTCCAACAAAAAGTGCCGACGCTACACCAGCAGACATATCATCCTCCCGCACCACATCATTCGACCCCGCTAGTTAGAGCCCCGGGACCCCGGCAGCAGAGGCCATTTCAGCAGGTGCAGCATCAATATCGAGGTCAGGACCCGAAGACGATCAGTTGTTCATACTGCAGGAAGCAGGGACACACCAGGGAGCAGTGTAGAAAAAGGCTGAAGGTTTGCTATACATGTGGGTCAGATACCCACCAGAAGATGGATTGTCCTGTTGCACCTCCTTATAAGGGTGCTAGGCCACCTGTAGCTCAGCACCAGAGGGGTGGAGCTTTTGAGATGACGGTCGAGGAGACCAACGCTGCAGGTGACGGGTTAGCAGGTTTGTCTTTTCTGTCCTTCCTTTCCCATCTTGTTGTATAATTCTATTAGTACCTGTCAGGATATGCTTGTGATGTGCTAGATAGTGTAGTTATCCTGTTCAAGACTGTGGAAACACGACCAGTAGGACTAGGATTGCATGTTATCTTTTTGACTTTGATTGACTGGGGGTTTGACCTAGAAGGAGTACGACTATCATAATTTCGAGGACGAAATTTTTCTAAGGAGGGTAGACTTGTAACACCCAGTTTTCTGAAATTGGGTATTTTTGAAAAATTATTATTTTTATTATTTATTAATGGTATTTTAGTCATGATATGATTTTTGTGAATTTTAGTTAGATTAAAACTATTTTTCTAAGTCACGACTTATGACTTTGTGATTTTACTAGTATAACCCTAGTGTAAACCCTAGAGATTTCATAACCTAGAGACTAACCATGACCATGTAAGCCTAACCATGTGATTAGGATATCAAATTACCACTTTTTAGTCAAAAGGGTATTTTGGTAATTTATTAGAATTTATTTGGATTTATGTAATTTATTATTCTTTAATTAGTTGATTAGTCCCTAACCTAGTTTACCCTAATCTAGAGATTAGTCACTAACCTAGGAGGCTAATGTTAGATATTAGCTTTATGTGTAAATATCTAGGTTTGATAATATCTAGATATTTTACTTTTAGATATTTTCTAGAAACCTAAATATCTATCTACTTGGTCCAAGACTTAGAAGCTAAGGGTCCGTTTGGATAGTCTTTCTGAAATTTTATTCTAAAAACAGTTTTCTGTGAGTAAGTTATAAAGCTGTTTCCTGAGTATAGAATTTCTAATTTTGCGTTTGGTTACTTTCATCTGAAAAATAATTTTTAAAAATAAATTTTGAAGATTTTGTTTGGTAAAATATTTTTAGAAAGTATTTTTCTAACTGTGTTCCTGTGTCCATTTTGTATCCCTGTGTCCAACAAATTTTTTTGAAGGTGGAGGAGGCACGGGAGGGCCGGCGGCGGCAAGAAGAGGAGTGCCAGGACCTCGTCCTCCTCCGACGCCACCGCCGAGCAGTGCCAGGACCGCCGCCCCACCCTCGCGGCCTCGTCCTCCTCCGACGCCACCGCCGAGGAGTGCCAGGACCGCCGCCCCACCCTCGCGGCCTCGTCCTCCTCCGTCCGCCGAGGAGCAAGAATAAGCTGAGCGGAGAAGCAAAGACAAATAAATAAATAAATAATGGCGGCCTTTCGCTTCTTCGCGGTGCTCCTTCTCGCCCTCCTAGCTACCGCCTACGCCTCGACGAAGACGATCGAAGAGACTTGCGAGAAGGCGACGCGGGGCTCGGAGTACTACGGCTACTGCGTCTCCATGCTCAAGTCCGCCGCCGGCACCGAGGGCGCGGACGTGCTGGGGCTGGCGCTGGTGGCGACGGAGCTGTCCAAGGAGAACTTCAACGGGAACGTGGCGAGGATCCAGGAGCTGCTGAAGGGCAGCGGGGGGCTGGACGTGGTCTCCGAGAGGAAGGAGTAGCTGAGAAGGAGGAGGAGCGGGTGAGAAGGAGAGGGAGAGGGTTGAGATAATGAGGGAGGAGAGAGAATCGAGAGAGTGCTTTGGGGGGGATGTGGGGTGTGGGGCCCACTCTTTTCCCCGCTGAAACCAGAGAGTGCTTTGGTAAAACAGATTTTTTCTGTTCTCTGAAATCAGAGTTCAAAAAAAAATTTCGGAAACGAAATTTTAAACATTCGGCTGCCAAACAAGTTTTTCCGTGGTTTTCGAGTTTAAAAGTAGAAAACTGCTTTTAAACTTATAAGCAAACAGGCCCTAAGTTTGCTAGGTGGAAGAACCCTAAAATATCTACCCATGGCAGCCCAACCCTACCCCCTTCCATATAAACACCCCCCCTTCATTCACACCTCATTTTCATTACACTTAAAAACCTAATTTTTCCTACAACTTCACACCCTCACCACTTAACCAATTTGACTCCAAATTGAGCCTAGTTTCTTGCATTGGAACCCCCTACACTAGAGGATACCAATTGTGGCTTGCTAGCAAGGAATTGTGGAGCTTTGGACATTAGGAGTTGAAGGAGGATTTCATTCAAATAGGCCTATTATTGAGGATTTTGCACTCATAGGTAAATATCCCTAAATCTTGTTAATATTGTGTTTTCTCTTCGTAATTGCATGCATATAGGTAAACCCTAACTGTGTGTCAAGTTTGGTGGGAAATAGGTTTGGTTTGGTGTCCGTATCGGACATGTGTCTGTGTTTAAATTACGATGTTTGATGAAATGCCACAAAGGATTAAACTTTGTTATAATGTAGAACTAATTACATTTTCTTATAGCCCTAGACTAGTATAATTTATACCTACTTGACTGAACACGACACGGTGTCATTTTCGTGTCGAAAATCGACACGAACCCACTGCCAGGATACCACACTGAGGCATACAGCCTCCCCTGCACTCGACACCTAGTGCGGACACTGTAGGACACGTGGACACGTGAAAATTGACACAGAGGAGGGGGCAACCTCTGACATGCCCCCCCTCGAGTTTGAGACACGTTTGTGTCGTATCGAGAATGCACGGACACGTGCACTGGTCGTGCACTGTCAGCACACACGCGCGTGGGGGCCAACTTCGCGCATGTCGTGTCGCGTGGACACGACACTTGGGCACCTCGTGGTGACACGAGTGTGTAGCCCATCATGTGGCGAACACATGGACACGAGCACGTGGTGTGTCGTGTCCTATGTCGTGAACACGAGACACTTGACCGCGTGCACGACGCGGTCTGAACAGGCGTATCAGTCGTGTTTTTCACGACTGATATAGACTTCGTATCGTGTCCTGGAGCAACGTGGACACGGTGCAGGGTGTTGGACACGTACCCTACCCCTAGGCGCACCTTCGTGCACGAGCACGAGACACGTGTGCGTATGTGTCGTGTCCTAGGGTGAGTTGCACACGTACACGACACTGTGGTTGTGTGTGTGTGTCAGTGTTTATCCGTTTCGGGTTTGTGAGTCGTGGACACATCAAATTGTGTCGTGGTGTCGTGTCAAGCCCCCTAGACACTAGAGGACACTTGGGGCAACACTTACCAACCGTTGGTTGGACACCTTAGTTAGGTTTTGGACACGAAATCGGGTTTACCTTTTTTCGAGTACACAGTCCATTTTCCAGAGTTTGGGATATTTTTTCAGTTTTCAGAAATGAATTTCGATTTGATTTTTGTTATGTTTTATACATGTATTTGTATATTTCAGTGTTGTATACATATGTATATGTATATATGTGTGTGTATGTGAGATTTGAGGGTGTATACATGTGTGTATATGTGTATATACATATATGTATATATATAGGGGTGTGTGTGTATTGTGTGTGTGTGGGGGGGACTGATTTCTGTTTCCATAAATCTGGAACACCCCCCCTCCTGTCCAGTTCTCTAATTCTCTCTCTCACATCTCTCTCTCTCTCTCTCTCTCTCTCTCTATTTCCCTCTCTCTCTATATATATGTTATGTATATATATATATATGTTATATTATATATAGTTATATATTGGTATATATAGTTGAGGGTATATATGGGTTTATATATATATATATATATATATATATATATATATATATATATATATATATATATATATATATATATATATAAATGTATATATATGTATATATGTTAGCTATCTATATATGTATATATATTATGTATATATGTGGGTACTATATATATATTTGGGTATTATATATATATATGTATTGATATGGTTAGGTATAGTTGAATATATATATATATATATATATATATATATATATATATATATATATATATATATATATATATATGGGTAGGTTCATATTTTATATAGATATAGATACCTATATAAGGTATCCTAGATACATGGGCCTATGGCCTATAGCCTATGGTTAGTGAGTTTGGAATTGACCAATAGGCTTAGTAGGCCTAGGTTGACTAGCAAGTTGACCCTTGTTGACCATGGTTGACCAAAGTCAACTATAGGTCAACCATGACCTAATTGACCTAGAGATGGCTTGGATGAACATAGAAGGACTTGTTGACTAAGATTTGACTAAACCCTAGGCTATTAACTAGTTGGTTTAGGTTTGACCTATATATGAGTATATTATTGTGACTTGGGTTTTGTGGAAAGACCTATGTAGATTAAGATATGTATGGGGTTAAGTTAGATACTTAGAGTCGAGTCATGACTTGAGATTGGAATATGGGATTAGCTTGATTATAGGATTAAGGTTGGTATTATATATATATGTATTACATGTGATATACTTTGTATAGGTAATTGTAGTATAGTATCTTAGGTATTCTAAGACATGTTAGCCTATGGTTGGTTTTGAGTTAGCCTTATAGGGTTTGTGTCACGACCCGCACCCTAGAGAGGGGCACGAGCACGTGGTTACGTCCAGCCTACGTCGCAGAATCGGCGGTAGAACGCTGTATATAGGATCTGTAAATACTACGACTAAAACAGATAAATGTACTTGTACAATATATACACTCCGAATGGAGGTGACATAGCAATACAGTCTCAATCACATAATCAAAACTAAGGTAGATAGCATGAAAAGAGATACGATAGATAAAACAGGAAACGAGTCCAAAATCCACAAGTCAGAGCTAACACAACATCCAGAGTCTCAGATAATATAAGTATAAGATACTACAAACTGAAATGTACTAGCTGGCTCGCAGGCCAGACAAACCTAACTAACTATGCTACTCAGGGTGAGCAAAGTCCAGTGGCTCTACCAATAAGCCACGGTCTAAATCTAGTCCATCAGGCTCAACCCCGTAGTAGGTCGGGCAGTCAGTCTCAGAGTCATCTGTAAAATTTGTCAACGGTATCCTGTCAGGAAAATGAGCAAGTACAAACACCAACAGCAGTTCCATGTGAATTGACAAAAGCTATAAGAGACAGTATAATGAAATACAAGACAAAATCAACTGGAAATACATATCATGATGTGAGTACTGTAAAGGACGATAATGTATATATATATATAGGATGACTTGGGAACTATTCGGAAGCCGAGTTACAACCCCTAAACCAAACAAGGACCGGAGTTGTAACCCTTCTCCCGAACAGAACTTAGCCTCCTACGAAAATAAATATAAAAGGTGCCTTGAATTATTAGTGCGTCTTGTGATCGGCTTGGGAAAAATATGCTCAGGCTTTCCATCCGACTGGCTATGAACCCTGTATACAATAGAACGATAAGGCCAGTCACCATGGAAAGCTATGAACCGTATAGGGTAAGGCTTTACCCGTCGTGAGGCGAGGGTATAGCTATGAACCATATGTACCATAGAACCATGTGGGAATTGATCACACAACCACTAATAACTCTCCTATCCCCGAATAGTACAATGGATCTGGATATGACACGTTATGACACGGGATTCCATAAGAGGGTAGCAAGTCCCCTTTTGAAATCGGTATCTATACCAATACACTGAAATAAGACAGAATATGTACCAATATACCATGTAACTCTAGGAATAACATTCCATGTCATGATCCAACATATACTAGTCCGTGAACTGTCGTGACTGGAAATCGAGTATAACACTACAGCTGAATCGGATATAGCAGATATCAAGACAATGAAAACTATCAGTGAATGTACTCGCCTGTGGTCCTGAGCTGATAGGGTGAACAGACGCTCAGAGTGATCACAGACCTAAAATAAGATACTATGAGTCAAATGGGGCTAAATACTGAAAAAGGAAGCTAATTCAAGTCATGAATGCAAGTCTAAGTCAAAACTAGGTCAATCTAGGTTAGACTGAGGCACACTAGGTCATACTGGTTCATACTAGGTCATACTGGGTCATACTAGGTCATACTAGGTCACTGGGAGTCAATCCAAGTCAAACTAGGTCGATCGGGATCAACGGTTGACTTACAGTTGACTTTTGGTCAAAAAAGTCAACTCTGGTCAACTCTGGTCAACACTGAGTCAACCCTGGGTCAACCCTAGGTCAAACAAGTCAAATGTTGACTAACAGTTGATTTTCAGTCAACTGGTCAACTCTGGGTTGGTTTCGATCAAATCGGGTCGCTTAAAGGCTAAATTTGACTCTCGGTTGACTTTTGTTGACTTTTGGTCAAAAAGGTCAACCGACGTCAAAACTAGTCTTAGAGTACCATATTTGATCATTACCAACCACGGGAATCAAGTTCTAACTCTATCTTAGGCTTCTGACACAATTACCCTATTCCTAGGCAAAACTAGCATTTACCCTTCCAAGGTAAATCCCGATACCTTGCCCAAACCCAAGGAAACCCCGTAAATACCCATGGTACTAGCCTAGACTCCTTAGGGTAGCTAGATATCAACCTATCTAAGGTTTACCTACCAAGGAAAATGGGTATCCTAAGTATCTAGGCCATGTTAGGATACGGGGTATCGATTTACCCTATTACCTTATTCTATCTCATGAATTTACCCTTAACACTATCACACTCCCATACCACTCACTCACACACAACACTCACATGGTATTTCTCACACTCAACCACACACAACCATCTCACATGATACAATACTCTATATCACACTCACAAGGCTCTCCTATAGGTTTCCCTACTAGTTTAGGTATAGGCTATCCTATAGGCTACTTTACACACTCACTTAGGCTCACAACTACACACACACACACAAAGCTATATGCATGGACTAATTTGTGGTGTTCAATGGACTGATTTGGGGCAAATCTGGACTAAAATTTGAGTGGTTCATGGACTGTTTTTAGGGGAAAAAGTGGAGTGTTATGGGCTGTTTTGAAAGGATTTTGGTGGTTGTTAACATGGGATTTAAGGGGGCTGAAATGTGGGGAAGTTATGGACTGAATTGTGGTGAAATATGGACAGCCCAAGGGGGTATATATGGCTGTCCTTGACAGCAGTAAATGGGCCTTTTATGGACTGAATTGGTGTAGTTTTATGGGGGTTTTATGGGGTGTTGTGAAAGGGAAAAATAGGACAGAAATGGAGGGGTTTTTGGGAGTGTTCTTGACAGTCCAATAGGTGGACTGTTGGCAGAAATTTAAGGGGAAAAGTGGGCTGTTTTGCACAGCAGAACATGGGTTCTTTCCTCCCTCTAAAACACTCTACAACACTCCTATATATCCCTCTCTATATCTCCTCTATATCTACCCTACCAATTCCTTCATTAACCATTCTAATATTCCAACAAACACCAACCCCCCCCCCCCCCCCTCACTAACAAGCACAACATTCACACTCAAGCTCCCCCTTGCTGGCCGAACCTACTGTCCCCTCTCCCCAAGCACAACAACATCTCCCCACCACAAATTTTACACCAATATATACACATAAGCCATATATATATATATATATATATATATATATATATATATATATATATATATAACCACATATATATTCATATGGAAAATATGAATATGATACATTAAAATACTTGGAAAATACATTCTAAAACATGTAAAAATCTGGAATAATAGGAAGAACAACACAAAAATCAATACACAACAATATCCATGTGTCCAAATGGGGGTTTTTCCTATTGGGACACAAACCTACATATTGGACACCTCTAGAATATCCAAATGGACACAAAATGGTCTCTAATGGAGACACAACCATGGGAATCATTCCTATTGGGTTCCTAACCAATCTACATGAAATGAAAACTATTTTTAGAGAAGGGTTTACCTATTTTTGGAGATGGAACAATGGTGGAGCTCTCAAGGAAAGGGAAGAACCTTTGGAGAAGAAGAAGAAGAAGTGGATGAGAACAAAAGATGATGAATTTCTCTCTCCTCCCCACCTACATGTGGCTGGACATAATGGCTCCAAAACCCCCTTTTTACTAATTACAAGTTTGCCCCTCTATTGTTTTATTAGCTCCTTACAAGATTGCTTAGGGTTTGGGGGTTAAAAATGTAAATCTAATGTTCTAATTAGGTCTAACCTAATCCATGGGGTCATGACTAATCCCTCTAACTTTTGATGGTAATATTGTGGGCCATGGCTAGCTAGTGTGTGGGCCCGCTAAGGTCAAAACTACCCCGGGTCCCCGAAACAAGTCAAAACAGGTCGAAATGAGTTAAAATTCGAACCCGACTCAAATAACCCCAAAATATTACAGATAATAAATAAATAATTCCAAAATAATTTTTTTGAGTGGAAAATTACCAAAATATCCCTGTTCATGAAAACTGGGGGTGACAAATCTATCCACCTTAAAAAAATTTGTCCGCAAAATTAAAACAAACAATAGTAAAATCTCAGATTTACAAGTCATGGCTAAAATTTTAAAATGATTAAAATCTCAAAAATTAAAACAGGAATTAAATGACTAAATTTATAAAATTTAAAATTACTCTCAAATATAAGTCTATCCACCTTAAAAAGAATCATCCAAAAAAAACTTAAAACGAAACAAACACAAAAAATTCATGCAATTTGATAATCGTATGCGTCTGTCCAATAATCATGATACTCAGAATCTCCGTCATGCCAGTGAGCAAGGCTACGATAATCACAGAGTCCTCAGCTACGGTACATACCTCTAGAATTATGGTATTTAAAATTTTTGCATTGCCGCTAGCTTGGCAGCGAAAACCTTAAATTCCCACACCCGAGACATACGTCCATAGTCCGACTATATGTCCTCACTCTGCCTGCTAGCATGACCCTAGAGGATTCTAAATCTCATAATCGAGGTGACCTAGCCCATACGACTTATCTCAGAAAATGTCACATCACAAGAACAAAATTTCATCCAACGAGCAAAGAACAGATAGAATCGAAGTTCAAGACAGTTCATGAGGAAGCAATGCGGAAATGAGATCGAAAGATTGGAACCTACTATCTGCTCTGCTACTGCCTGAGTGGGCTCAACTGCCATGGTGAAAGCTCGCCCCTGCTGGCCTCCTATAGCCTGCTGCACTCTGTCCTGGCCTGCATGTCTGGCTGCACGGACCGCACAGTCCTTCACCTGGTGGTCTGGAGCTCCACAGAATAAACAGACTCCCAGCTTCATCCTACAAGCCTCCCGGGTGTACCCTATCTTCTTGCAGAAGGCACACTGGATGTCCTGCCTTCGGCCCTATCCATGGTACTGCTGGGCACGCGCCGGTGCCTGCTGAAACTGCAACTGAGGCTGCTGCTGCTGAAACTGCCTCTGCTGGAAATGTGGGCGCTTCGCTGGCCCTGCACTCGAACTAGTTCCAAGAGCGTCACTGCCCCTCTTCGGCTTGAGGCCGAAGTCCTCCTCTGCAATCTGAGCCTCCATAAGGATCTGCTCGAAGGTCGCATCTCGTCGCCCAGATGTGCGAGTGCGCACTGCATGTATGAGACCCCTCCGGAACTTCCGGGCCTTGTACCCCTCATCCTGGACCAAACTGGGTGCAAACCGGCTCAGGCGGAAGAACTCCGCTGCATACTCATCTACCGACGAGTTCCCCTGCACCAGACTGGCAAACTGCCCCTCCAAAGCTGACAAGGCTACATCTGGGTAGAACTTTTCCTTAAAGAGTTTTCTGAAGTCCTCCCAAGAGATACCTCTCACTGACGCACGCGGATCCGTACGGTACCAAGTCAGCGCTATATCGAAGAACTGGCTCGCTGCAGACGTCACCCACAGACCTCTCGGGACCTCTGCCAACTCCAGACTCCGCTGGACATCCTCTAGCCAGTCATCCGCGTATAGGATACCCTCAGTACCCTTGAACTCCTGCGGGTTCATATTTCTGAAGTGGAGGTGTGTACCGGGCCTCCCCTGACCCTGTTGCTGTACTGGTGCTCCCTGAACTGTAGTCTATGCACCTCTCTCCACTGCTGCCATAGCTAGCTGATGCGAGTTCTCCATGGTCTGTCGCAGCACCTCGGCCTGACGGTGCTGTGCCTCTGCCTGTGCTCTCTGTGTCTGCAACATCTGCTGCAGAAGGGCCATCATCCCCTGAGTGTCTGTCGGTAGCTGAGGCGGCGGTGGAAGAATATCTGGGATGACCATGGACGGTCTCGCTGCCGGAGGTGGAAGACCTCCTGAAACCGTCGCTGCCGCTCCCGCCTGAAGGGCAGGGACTGATGTGGCAGCTCCCTGAACTACAGCTCCCCCAGCTGGAGGTGGAAGACCTCCGGGAACTGCCGCTGCTACTCCTGCCTGAAGGGCAGGGACTGAGGCTACTGCTCTCTCGACTGCTGTTCCCGTAGCCGGAGGTGGAAGACCTCCCGGATCGGACCTCTCTGGAACTGTACTAGGCCCTGCCGCCTGAGAACGAGTCACCGTCATCCTGAAGATGAATTGAACCCAAGAGATCAATATGGCACAAGATAAGATATTATCAAAGGAGGACAATTGAATTCAAATGCAAGAAGAGTTGTCATGGTAATCAAAAGATCAAAATTTTCCTAAAATGTGATTGAGTAACTCCTACCATACCCTAGATCCTACGTCCTAGTCGCAGGCTCGTAATTAGTACTCTAAGTCGAGCACCATTACGAGATCGCACTATTTGCGACTCTGACCTACATGGGCCACCACAAAAATGTGTCACGACCTACACCCTAGAGAGGGGCACGAGCACGTGGTTACGTCCAGCCTACGCCGCAGAATCGGCGGTAGAACGCTGTATATAGGGTCAGTAAATACTACGACTAAAATAGATAAATGTACCTGAACAGTATATATACTCCGAAAGGAGGTGACATAGTAATACAGTCTCAATCACATAATCAAAACTAAGGTAGATAGCATGAAAAGAGATACGATAGATAAAACAGGAAACGAGTCCAAAATCCACAAGTCAGAGCTAACACAACATCTAGAGTCTCAGATAATATAAGTATAAGATACTACAAACTGAAATGTACTAGCTGGCTCGCAGGCCAGACAAACCTAACTAACTATGCTACTCAGGGTGAGCAAAGTCCAGTGGCTCTACCAATAAGCCACGGTCTAAATCTAGTCCATCAGACTCAACCCCGTAGTAGGTCGGGCAGTCAGTCTCAGAGTCATCTGTAAAATTTGTCAACGGTATCTTGTCAGGAAAATGAGCAAGTACAAACACCAACAACAGTTCCATGTGAATTGACAAAAGCTATAAGAGACAGTATAATGAAATACAAGACAAAATTAACTGGAAATACATATCATGATGTGAGTACTGTAAAGGACGATAATGCATATATATATAGGATGACTTGGGAACTATTCGGAAGCCGAGTTACAACCCCTAAACCAAACAAGGACCGGAGTTATAACCCTTCTCCCGAACAGAACTTAGCCTCCTACGAAAATAAATATAAAAGGTGCCTTGAATTATTAGTGCGTCATGTGATCGACTTGGGAAAAATATGCTCAGGCTTTCCATCCGACTGGCTATGAACCCTGTATACAATAGAACGATAAGGCCAGTCACCATGGAAAGCTATGAACCGTATAGGATAAGGCTTTACCAGTCGTGAGGCGAGGGTATAGCTATGAACCATATGTACCATAGAACCATGTGGGAATTGATCACACAACCACTAATAACTCCCCTATCCCCGAATAGTACAATGGATCTGGACATGACACGTTATGACACGGGATTCCATAAGAGGGTAGCAAGTCCCCTTTTGAAATCGGTATCTATACCAATACACTGAAATAAGGCAGAATATGTACCAATATACCATGTAACTCTAGGAATAACATCCCATGTCATGATCCAACATATACAAGTCCGTGAACTGTCGTGACTGGAAATCGAGTATAACACTACAGCTGAATCGGATATAGCAGATATCAAGACAATGAAAACTATCAGTGAATGTACTCGCCTGTGGTCCTGAGCTGATAGGATGAACAGACGCTCAGAGTGATCACAGACCTAAAATAAGATACTATGAGTCAAACAGGACTAAATACTGAAAAAGGAAGCTAATTCAAGTCATGAATGCAAGTCTAAGTCAAAACTAGGTCAATCTAGGTTAGACTGAGGCACACTAGGTCATACTGGTTCATACTAGGTCATACTGGATCATACTAGGTCATACTAGGTCACTGGGAGTCAATCCAAGTCAAACTAGGTCGATCGGGATCAACGGTTGACTTACAGTTGACTTTTGGTCAAAAAAGTCAACTCTGGTCAACTCTGGTCAACACTGAGTCAACCCTGGGTCAACCCTAGGTCAAATAAGTCAAATGTTGACTAACAGTTGATTTTAGTCAACTGGTCAACTCTGGGTTGGTTTCGGTCAAATCGGGTCGCTTAAAGGCTAAGTTTGACTCTCGGTTGACTTTTGTTGACTTTTGGTCAAAAAGGTCAACCGACGTCAAAACTAGTCTTAGAGTACCATATTTGATCATTACCAACCACGGGAATTAAGTTCTAACTCTATCTTAGGCTTCTAACATAATTACCCTATTCCTAGGCAAAACTAGCATTTACCCTTCCAAGGTAAATCCCGATACCTTGCCCAAACCCAAGGAAACTCCGTAAATACCCATGGTACTAGCCTAGACTCCTTAGGGTAGCTAGATATCAACCTATCTAAGGTTTACCTACCAAGGAAAATGGGTATCCTAAGTATCTAGGCCATGTTAGGATACGGGGTATCGATTTACCCTATTACCTTATTCTATCTCATGAATTTACCCTTAACACTATCACACTCCCATACCACTCACTCACACACAACACTCACATGGTATTTCTCACACTCAACCACACACAACCATCTCACATGATACCACACTCTATATCACACTCACAAGGCTCTCCTATAGGTTTCCCTACTAGTTTAGGTATAGGCTATCCTATAGGCTACTTTACACACTCACTTAGGCTCACAACTACAAACACACACACAAAGCTATATGCATGGACTGATTTGTGGTGTTCAATGGACTGATTTGGGGCAAATCTGGACTGAAATTTGTGAGTGGTTCATGGACTGTTTTTAGGGGAAAAAGTGGAGTGTTATGGGCTGTTTTGAAAGGATTTTGGTGGTTGTTAACATGGGATTTAGGGGGGCTGAAATATGGGGAAGTTATGGACTGAATTATGGTGAAATATGGACAGCCCAAGGGGGTATATATGGCTGTCCTTGACAGCAGTAAATGGGCCTTTTATGGACTGAATTGGTGTGGTTTTATGGGAGTTTTATGGGGTGTTGTGAAAGGAAAAATAGGACAGAAATGAAGGGGTTTTTGGGAGTGTTCTTGACAGTCCAATAGGTGGACTGTTGGCAGAAATTTAAGGGGAAAAGTGGGCTGTTTTGCACAGCAGAACATGGGTTCTTTCCTCCCTCTAAAACACTCTACAACACTCCTATATATCCCTCTCTATATCTCCTCTATATCTACCCTACCAATTCCTTCATTAACCATTCTAATATTCCAACAACCACCCCCCCCCCCCCCCCCCCCCCCCAAGCTCCCCCTTGCTGGCTGAACCTACTGCCCCCTCTCCCCAAGCACAACAACATCTCCCCACCACAAATTTTACACCAATATATACACATAAGCCATATATATATATATATATATATATATATATATATATATATATATATATATATATATATATATATATATATATATATATAAATATATATATATATATAACCACATATATATTCATATGGAAAATATGAATATGATACATTAAAATACTTGGAAAATACATTCTAAAATATGTAAAAATCTGGAACAATGGAAGAACAACACAAAAATCAATACACAACAATATCCATGTGTCCAAATAAGGGTTTTTCCTATTGGGACACAAACCTACATATTGGACACCTCTAGAATATCCAAATGGACACAAAATGGTCTCTAATGGAGACACAACCATGGGAATCATTCCTATTGGGTTTCTAACCAATCTACATGAAATGGAAACTATTTTTAGAGAAGGGTTTACCTATTTTTGGAGATGGAACAATGGTGGAGCTCTCAAGGAAAGGGAAGAACCTTTGGAGAAGAAGAAGAAGAAGTGGATGAGAACAAAAGATGATGAATTTCTCTCTCCTCCCCACCTACATGTGGCTGGACATAATGGCTCCAAAACCTCCTTTTTACTAATTACAAGTTTGTCCCTCTATTGTTTTATTAGCTCCTTACAAGATTGCTTAGGGTTTGGTGGTTAAAAATGTAAATCTAATGTTCTAATTAGGTCTAACCTAATCCATGGGGTCATGACTAATCCCTCTAACTTTTGATGGTAATATTGTGGGCCATGGCTAGCTAGTGTGTGGGCCCGCTAAGGTCAAACTACCCCGGGTCCCCGAAACAAGTCAAAACAAGTCGGAATGAGTTGAAATTCGAACCCGACTCAAATAACCCCCAAAATATTACAGATAATAAATAAATAATTCCAAAATAATTTTTTTGAGTGGAAAATTACCAAAATACTCCTGTTCATGAAAACTGGGGGTGACAGTTTGACTGGATGTTGACCATTAGTCAAGATTAACCTAATTACCTTGTTGACTAGTATATGATTAACCAAAACCTTAGTTAGTCTGAGATTGACCTAGCTTGACCATATTGACTAGTAATTGACTATTCTGACCATTGTTGACTAAACCCTAGATAACTTAACTAGTTTGGCTAGAATATTTGACCAAGAGTTTACTTTAACCTAGATTAGACTTGTTTAACCTTGTTTGACCTTATATGACTTAGTTTAACTTCTTGTGACCTAGTATGACTTAATTTGACTTAGTTTGACTGTAGAGTTGACCAAGTTTGACTTTGACCTATATTGGCTTAGAAATCATGTAGATTGTATTGTATCTTACATTTACCTTCATATTAGACATGTCATAACGGTATTACTCTATTTTAGGACATTGTGACCCTGGTACAGACATTTGATATTATATTACTCTTTTTAGAGTATCAGGCGAGTACATTCTCTGATAGTTCTCTAATTTATTTGTCGATTACTGTATTTCAGTTCTAGTTAGTTCTATGTGATTCTCTGTATCAACACGTATAGATATTTCTGGATTCATGTATCGACACATACCTTACTTGCTGGCCTCTATTACTGGAGTCATTGGTATCATTCCGGAATCATTTCTGGAATCATCATGTATTGGTCGGACTTATCTCGATTCTTTTGTCGATTTTGGATTCACTTGCTGGGCGGAGAAATATTGAGTAAGACATGTAGACATACCCCAAATCCAGAATCTCCCACTGGAATCTACCGGAAGCATAGCCATCTCTTGTCCGATCAGTGAGAGATGTGCCTGATACCTACAGCCGTTTGCATATCGACCTCGGTATTTTAAAACACACTGTTAGATCATAGTTGGACTCACCCTGGTTTCATTGATCACTGTTGGACTCATCTTGTACTGGAAATCATCTGGTATCGGATTATATGGACTGGACTCACACTGGGATTACATTAGACTTATATCGTACTGTCTGGACTCGTACATATTATTCTAGTTCAGTTAGCTTTTATTACAGTCTTCATTGCCATGATTCTTCTCTTATTTTAGTTACCTTTCTTTTCTTGTATCTTACTGTATCTCTATGCCATCATTACCTGTATAAAACTGCCATGCTCATCAATAAAACTGTCTACAACTGCTTTATAGTTCTTTGTCATTTACTTGGGTTTTTCTATATGAGTTGTACTCGTTCCCGTCCTGATTGGTCCTGTTAAAAATATTACAGATGATAATCCTGAGGACACATGCCCTACTTACCATGGACCTGGCGAGGGATTAGCTACCTTTGGTTCCGACTCTCAGGAGTGATTCAGGAGATTAGCTAGTAGACTACTTTAGCTTTCATGTTTTGACTTGTTGTATTAAAGTTAAGAGATTGAGTTGTATTAAGTTTGTTTGAGACATTGTTGTATTATTTTAGTAGTTAGTTGTTGTTGTCTTTAATTCCTTAGGTATAACTTCTGTGTTATCTTTTCGTGTTTTAGACTGTGATTGAGTATATCCTACCCTTTACTTGTCCTCCATTCGGAGCTGATATCTGGACAAGTACTTTTTATACACTGCATGAGATTAGTTAGCAACCTAGGACAGCTTACTACCGCCGACACTGCGGCGTAGGCTGGACGTACCCACTTTCGTGCCCCTATACAGGGTGCGGGTCGTGACAAGTGCACTTTCAGATTGCTTCGATTCATAGAAGTCTTTTCATTTCATGTTTATACATATATCTTGCTGCTTGTTGACACGCTCGTCACACGGAGTAGTCGGAAGGGAAATATCTTAGTAAACATGTGGACTACCAGAACTATCCCAATATGTCTAATCTTGACTGATAGCAGCTGCACACGACACGTGCAGGGTGCCCTATTTATCCCCTAGCCGTTCACATGTTGAAAATGATATTTCAAACAACATAGGTAGTTGTCTTTTATTTGTTTTCCTTGTCTTCTTCATAACTTGTCATGTCATCAATCACTTTCTTGTTTTCATCTCTCATATATTATTTTCATGTCTTGTTAATTCTATTGTATTTTGTATTGCTGTCGGTTTGTGTACTTGTTCCATTCCTGACTGAAAACCAACATTTTTCAGGTTAGCTGTGGCTTCACTTAGCTTGGAGATAAGGGAGTACTTGCAGACAGAAACCTAGAAATAGATAGCAGTTGTATCATTTTCATTAATTGTGAGAATTTTGTATTTTTTAAATTATAAATGTTGTAAATATTGTAACAAATTTAGAAATGTGAATGAGCCAGAAATATTATTTTGTGATTTTGAGCATCTTGGCCATGACAGCATTCTACCGTCGACTCTGCGGTGTAGGCTGGCTTGGACACGTCTCGTATCCGAAAAGCGGGTGCGGGTTGTGACAAGTTTTTGTGGTGGCCCATGCAGGTCAGTTTTTGTAAATTGTACGAACTCGTGGTAGTACCATATTAGTCGTACTACTGCGAGCCTGCGATTAGGAAATGTTCATTCACAAATAGATTGAATTAATTTAGGATAATGACTAGGAATAGGAGTCCCTTATTAATTTGGTTATTGGGTAGTTAAGGATTAGGCCATGCAATTTATTAAATTTAGATAACTTGGAAGATTTTAGATACACTATTACATTTTGACACGACGATATCCCTAAGGTGGGTAGACTATTGACTCATCAACTTAGGCCTTCCTGGAATCCAATTCTTGACCACCTCTTCCTGAAATTTTTTAAATTTAATTTATTTGAGTTAAATTATGATTTTTGGAATTTTAATTATAATTATAGAAGGGTTTAGTCATGGTTAAGATTTATAGTACAAGATGACTACAAATCATGGCACAGATAGTGTGGTCGTGTGCCTTGACTAATGTTCTGGCATGGTAGAGAAGGCGAGGCATAGGTGTATCCTAACTAGAAAAACCAGGCTAAGTTGCGACTTGACCTCTATAAAGAATGTAATTAGTTATTTATTAATATTATGATTTTAGAAAATCTAGTTGTACCAATTCAGCCCAAACTTGACCCGAACCCAACTTAAGCCCTAGTAGTCAGGTATTGCGACCAACGACGTCCATATAGACGTATAGATGTGTATATATTGGTAGTTCATTTCTAGTATTATGAATAATTTCTATAAATTATATATTGAATATAATATATGTATTAATGCTATTTAAATTTATATTTTCTTGGAAATAGGATAACCTTCTCTTAGAATGATATTTTGGGATTTTTGGGATTCACTTAGACTATGCATATATACTTGTGTATAAATATATTCATAGGTGCTTTATACATATTTTTCCTTCGATCTTGAATATTAGAGAAATATAAATTTAAGTTTATATTTCTTTTGCCTTGGTCGTTTTCTCCCTAATCATGATCATTTGTACAACTTTATCTTATGTCTTTTCTAAATATCGCTGTATCATAAGTTCGTATCACTTGTATCCTTTCCTTGGACCTAAGGAATTATTTTTTTTTAAAATAACTTCTCCCTCAATTGTCTATTAGTCTCAAGTTAAATTTTTAGTTTTAAAAGTTTCCTCTCAATCGTTGAGTATTGAATACCCGTGAAATAAGGATTAAAAGATTTTTACTTATTTCGACTTCGATCATCATCATTCCTAATCATTTGTTTTCTTTTCAATAAGCTGAATCTTATACTTGAAGAACAGAATACTTGCACTTTTTCTATCTTTATCAATTTATATGATATTTTTAAACTCCTTTGATATTCTTAGAGGATATAGTTGGAACAATTTTGATGACTTATGATAGCAGACAGCCGTGCACTATCGCCATTTATTTGACTTATGGAGACTGTGGGTTCACTGCAGCCAGCAGCGCACTGGCGAGGCATGATCCCTAAGTTGAAGTAATCTCGAGTAAGTATAAGTTATCAAATATTGTCAAATCAATATCTTGGTCGTCCTATCTTCGTCTTTAAGTTGTTATGTCCAGATTGGATAGAGTGGATAGGGTAATCGTTATCGTATCCTTGCTTGAGTCGTGGAATCAAGAGTTTATTGTAGCCAGCTGTACACTGGCGAGGCATAAATTCTAGGTAAAATGACTTCAATCATGTTTACGAGTTTCGAATACCCTAGAGACTACGTCTGATTGGCATATAACTATTAAGTTTTCAAATTGATTTGTGCTTATTCCCAGTCACAAATCTTCCCAATAAACCGGTAATTCTTCCTTCCTTTCTTATCCTTCTATTATTCAGATTGTCACCTTTAATATAATTTGACTGGATCCCTAAACCTATCTAGATTTTGATTCTAAACGTGCCTAAATAATCGTGGATAAATATTTGAAGCATATCGAAACGATTTTGGATTTGATCATCCTTGAACAATTTGATCATGACTAGACCCCTTTTATTATATTTCGATCGAGTCAATTCGTATCCTTACCTAGGTTTTGATTCTATAATCATGCCTAAACAGTCTTTTCTTAACTAATTGATTATTCCTAAACAAATTTGATCGCGACTAAACTATCTTGACTATAATCATAATCGTGCTTATATTTCAAATCAATCATTGCTAATTTTATTTTCATTCTATTTTGATCATGACTATTTTGATCTTGTTCATGCTCGTGCCAACTTTCTAATTTTATCATACATGGATGACTTACAAGATTAACCTTGATGTGACTGTATCTTAACTTATACCTAAGGGATTATAGCCTGTTTAGATTTCATCTAGAACCTTGATCATTCTTTAGAAATTCGGTCGTAACTAGACCATGTTGGCTATAATTGGATCATGCCAAATCATTTCAATTTAGATCATTCCTAAACATTTTCGGTCATCGCCTAGATCATTTTGACCAAAGTTGAACGTGCTAAATCACATTTTTTTCTTTTGTTTATTTTATTGATTTTAGCCGCAATTACGCGTGACTAATTTGATCATGAATCGTATCATTCTCTTGACTATACCTGTTGTCATGCTTAGTCATATCTAGCTGTCCCCTTTGAAATTCGAGGACGAATTTATTTTTAAGGTGGATAGATTTGTAAGCCCACTTCCCGATGTGTTTATTATTATTGTTTATTTTATTTTAATTTTAAATATTTACTTCATTTTTCGTATTCAATGTTAAATCGTACTTGAAACATATAAACATTATTTTTGCAAAAATTTTGTTTACTTGTGTTTCCAAAATTTGTTAACAATCATGATTTGAGAGTATTACTTGGTTTTAATAAAAAATATTCTTTTCCTCTTTTTCTGCATTACAAAATGTTTGATTACCTTAGACTTTCAAAAGGTTCTGATGAATTCTTAGACTTATAAATTTTATAAACAAAAGAATTTGTTAATTTATTTTCAAGTGTGGCTTTGAACATCTTAGATTGTCAAACACTACTTATGCTATTTTTTTAATGCTAATTTTCTACTTCAAATTGCCATGATAATCGATTATTAGAATTATTTAAATTTATGGATGATATGGATTACCTTATAAATATTAGATGTTACTCTAAAACCATTAGGTTGATCCTTTCTTTGAAAGGGATTTAAATTATATGAATTGAATATTTGATAATATTAAATTAGATTTAAATAATTCTTGTAAGTCATTATTAACTTAGAGATTTAAATGATTAACTTAAAGGTTATTTCGAATCATTAGATTAAGGTTTAAACTATTGGATAATATCGAATAGTGCTTTAAATTATTTTGACGGTATTGAATATTAGTTTAAATACTTATGATGACAAAATATTGACTTAGGATTTGACTAATCTAGTTTTAAAGGTTTATTGGATTAAGTTTGTTTATTTTTTAAAATACAAGAAGGATTATGCCTAAATCTCTCTGTAATCTCATCCAAATATTTACCATGGGAACGGATAGCAGAAGCATGGCGTGTATAAAACCTTCCCTAGGATTGTTCTCCTAAGCATCACCATGAACTAACGCCAACATCACCCTCCTGGCCATCATCTCCCTCGACACCTAGTCACCACAGCTATCACAAACCGAGCCACACCCTGTCGTCGCACCCACACCTACCGAGGATTCACCAACCACTTCGATCGGAAATCCCGACTCCGACCACGAACCCATCTCCTCCACCACAACACCTAATACAAAATCCGCGTCCAAATAACCGTGTCCACCACCACAGAAACCACCGTGTCCGGACCCGTGTGTCCGTGGCCTCATTCATTTTCTTATCCAGTTCTTCACACCAATACAATTCTCGTGTCCGAGTAGGACGCAAATACAGAATTCAAAGTTCGACAACAGGATAAAGACCCAGTACACACCAGAATTCAAAGAAAACCAAAACCTAACCTTCGTCTGGACTCCACCGCGCCTGCATCCGCCCTCGCCGAGAGCCGGAGCCGCACGAGCGTCCCTCTTCCGCCGTGCCATCTTGCGGAATCCAGTTAAACGTCGGTTCCGGAGAAGCTCTCGGCGCTGCCCTCCGTCAATCCGCAGCGGCGGTCAGACCCCGTCATTCCTCGCGACCGCCTCCCACGCAGGCTTCACGCGTCACCGGAGCCGTAACAGTCGGATAGCCGTGCCATCAGTGCCGTGATCCGTGCTCCTCCGTGCGGTCCTCCTTCGTTGAGCTCCGGCTGGCCTAAGCACCGCGGCGTCGCCCCTGTGCCGTGCTCCCCGCGCCGTTGGCCGAACACGCGTCTGGTTCTCTGCCCCCAGCCACCGTGACACCCGCTCCTCCGCCAAAGGTCACCCATGCTGCCACCATCAAGCCTCGTCACCACCATCGACGCGTTGCCGACGTCCTCTGTGCCTTCGCGTTGGCGCAGCCGACGCCGAGATTCCGTGCCCAGTCTCTGCGAGCCCCGCGTCGCCCCGTCCTGCGCCGCCCCTGTGCCGTGCTCCCTCACCGCCGTCCACCAACCCTCTCCTCCTGCGACCTCCAATGAATGTTGCCTCGTCAGATCTGATCGAGGATAGGTCGGCGCCGCCCTGGACTTCCTCAACTTCGGCTGCGTCTCTCCGGCTGCTAGCTCCGCTAGTCAACGTTGTCCCCGGAGAAGCACCTCGACCCGGGCGGTGATGAGCTGAGTGCCTGGCCGACCAGCATTGCCAGGGAGCCACATCGAGCTCTCAACGGCTCTGTAGTCAAGGACACCCGACCGGCCGGCATCTCCGTCGCATGCCACCCTCGTCTGCACGCCCGTGCCGGAGCCGCGACCTCCTCCTGGCCTCCGTGCACCGGCGATCCCCTCGCCCAACCGGTGAGTTCTATCTAACTCTACCCCCCTCTTTACTTTTCTTGTTTCTGATGAATGAGAAAGAAAGACTTGGGAAAAGTATTTGCATATTTAATTGTTAGTTCACTCTAGATTGCAACAGTGTACATATAAGTATAATACAAATAATAGTATATAAGTAAATGTGTATATATTGTTATATTAATTTATTAATATTATCAGTAATATTCTTATGGTTAATAATATATTTGATTGTTTATTTATTATTAATTTTGTCTGTTTCAATAATATTGTTATTCATTAGAATATTTCTAATGTATTATTATATTTTCGAATTAAAAGGCTCGACAAAATTATGACTTTTATACTAAGTTTCGAGTATGACATATATTTCTAAATTGATTATTGGTTAGCTACTATTTTCGCGGTTACTGTTTTTGAGATTATTATTCAATTAGAAAATTATATATTATAGTTTTCAAAATATTATATAATAATTTCTAAATTAGTTAGATATATTTATATTTATTTTCTTCGATCCCTATCTTTACCGTACGTGACTAGTCATATATTCATGTTTCTTGTGTTTCTGATTAATTCACATCGACCCTAGGCTAATCGGAGTAGTCTGAACTCAATGGAATTGTCGGTTTCACTAGCAAAGGAATACAGGCAAGTACACTTTCTGATTGCTTTCGATTCATAGTAGTCTTTTTATTTCATGTTTATACATATATCTTGCTTGTTGACATGCTCGTCACACGGAGTAGTCGGGAGAGAAAATATCTTAGTAAATAGTGGACTACCAGAACTATCCCAATATGTCTAATCTTGACTGATAGCAGCTGTACAAGACACTGCAGGGTGCCGTATTTACCCCCTAGCCGTTCACGTGTTGAAAATGATATTTTAAACCACATAGGTAGTTGTCTTTTATTTGTTTTTCTTGTCCTTCTATAACTTGTCATGTCATCAGTCACTTACTAGTTTTCATCTCTCATATATTATTTTCATGTTTTGTTAATTCTATTGTGTTTTCGCATTGCCGTCGGTTTGTGTACTTGTTCCATTCCTGACTGAAAACCAACATTTTTCAGGTTAGCTGTGGCTTCACTTAGCTTGGGAGATACGGGTGTACTTGCAGACAAAAACCTAGAAATAGATAGCAGTTGTATCATTTTCAATAATTGTGAGAATTTTGTATTTTCTTCAAATTATAAATGTTGTAAATGTTGTAACAAATTTAGAAATGTGAATGAGCAGCAAATGTTATTTTGTGATTTTGAGCATCTTGGCCATGACAGCGTTCTACCGCCGACTCTGCAGCGTAGGCTGGCTTGGACACGTCTTGTATCCGAAAAGCGGGTGCGGGTCGTGACACAAGCAGGCTAGGGCATCTCTAGACGGCTTGATCATCGAGACGGCGAGGTCTTTATGGAAGCGTGGTGGATCTGGATCGGGTTAGCATCGGCAACGCTTGGTGGCTGGCTGGTTCTGGAGGCTCAATTAATGTTAGAGTCAGCGGCCTTGGCGGAGATCCGGTCGCTGATGGTGACGAGACCGGGCAGAGGGGCACCAAAGACGATGCCGGAGGGCATGCTCAGGTGAGTGGTTCTAAAATTTTTGGTGGCGATATTTAGTTGCTGGTGTGTGTGGGGGCGGGTTGGCCGTCGACGATGATTGGTTGGCGGAGATGGAGGCGTGGTAATAGGTGACGGTGACGACGGTGGTGATGTAGATCGAGTAAAAGTCGAATGCTGGCAGGTCGAGTGTCGAGCTGCTGTTTGCGGTGTTAGTGTTGTTGGAAGAAGGGATGGGCGGTTGACCTAGGCGGATCTAGCAGAAGATCGACAGTTTGGCCGGACACTGGCCAGGACGAGTGGTGGGTCAGTAATGGTGAAGGGAAGCAGGAAGGAAAGGGAAGAACAGAAAGGAGCTCGGATGGGGTTGGCCAACGATCACCGGAGTACGGCGGCGGTCGACGGAGCAAGGCTGACAGGGTAGTGGCAGTAGGTAGGAGAGAGGGAGTGTGAGAGTGAAACATTATGTAATAAAAATATTGGGAGTCCCAATATTTTAAGAGAGGGAGTGGAGTGTTCTCCAAGCCAAGGGTGGAATCTATGTAAATTGTAATAGGTCTAGGTCCTATAATGGAGAAGACTAACTAACACTAACTACTAACTAATTACTTAATTAATAGCTAATCAAATAATTAAGACTAAACAATCAATTAAGCTATTAAATAATTAGCTATTCTCGAAATAAAAATATATAGGCCCACAATCCAAGCTCAAGACTTGGTAGAAAATTAGAATAGCTAGCTCACAATCCAAATCCAAACTTGGTAGGATCACCATAATTAAATAATAAAATAATTTTAAGATGAAAATAATTAATTAAATAATATGAATCAGGATTAACATGAATATTAATATTAATATCAAATTAACATGAATATTAAAATTAATATTTAAATTAATATTAATATCGAATTAGCATTAATATTAATATTAATATTAATATTACATTAATTAATTAACATTAATTTCAATATTAACATTAGAAGTAAAGCATTAATATTAACATTAACATTAACAATAAAAACTTTTGGGTAATTAATTTATTGGGTTAAAATGACATGTCAGCTGTCACGTCAGTTGTATGTCAGATGTCACGTACGGCCCAGATGTATTACCTGCAATATTTTATCAAAAATGTTGGGACAAAGTTGGACCTGAGGTATCTCTTCTCGTTCAAAATTTTTCAGAACTGGTTTCATGCCCCCATATCTCAATCATACTTATATAGCTCTCATTCCCAAGATAAAATCCCCCTCCAAACCAGTGGACTATAGACCTATAGCTCTATGTAATGTCCTCTATAAGCTCATTACAAATATCCTGGCTACTAGATTACGTCCTCTAATGCATAAATTGATAAGTCCTTATCAAAATGCGTTTGTTCCTGATCATAATATTGGTGACAACATTGTTATTGCATAAGAACTTATTCACTCAATTTCCTCCTTCCATTCTCATAACAGTGCTTTTGCTTTCAAAGTAGATATGTCTAAAGCGTATGATCGATTAGGATGGGGTATTATCAGTCAAGTATTGGCTGGTGTTGGCATTACTGGGAAGTCACATGATTTAATTATGCAATGTGTCACCACACCCTCTTTTGCTATCCTAATCAATGGGTTCCATCTACTTCGTTTTCTCCTGGTCGTGGAATCAGACAAGGGTGTCCACTCTCCCCCTATTTGTTCATATTGTTTATGGAAATTCTAACTATATTGATCAATACAATGGTTTGAAACTCTTTATGAATGTGTATCTATTCGTAATTCACACCATAAGTATTCCCACCTTGCCTTTGCCGATGATTTGTTCATTTTTGGCAAATGTTCTCTACATAATATCACTCAAGTGAAGATCATCCTTCGAACTTTTGAACGTTGGTCAGGCCAACGTGTCAATTTTGAAAAATCTTCTATTTTTTCAGTAGGAGAACTGATCCAATAATGCGAGAGCTGTTCCGTAATCTCCTAGGGGTTCAATTGATGCATCCTAATGACAAATATCTTGGTCATTTGCTTCTCCAATCCAAGAAAAGAGTGTCTACTTTCCGCACTCTTCTAGATACCAGTCTCTCAAACTCTTGGGATGGAAGAGGAAATGCTTATCTCATGCTGGGCGCACTACTCTAATCAAATCCACCTTGGCCTCCCTCCCTACCTACTTTCTCTCCGCATATCTCATTCCAAAATCAGTTTCCAATACTTTATCCAAACATCAACGCAATTTTTGGTGGGACTCTCATGATAAAAGGAGAATTCACTTCTCGGCTTGGTCTAAATTCACTCAACCAAAATATTAAGGGGGTCTTGGCATTCGGGATCCATACATTGCCAATCTTTCACTGGTTCTTAAAGTAGCATGGAAATTCATTTCACAGCCAACGTCAGTCTGGGCATCCCTCCTTACCAGCAAATATTTACAATCAGCTTCTTTCTGGACAGCAGCGCCATCTAGTTCATCCTCCTGTATTTGGTCCAGTATTCTTCATAGCAGAGAGTTTCTTATGGGCAATATCTTATGGTCGGTGGGTGATGGTACACATATCATCATATGGGATGATTCATGGGTTCCTTCTTTACCAGGCTTTAGAGTGAAAGGCTTCAGTTTCAGTAATCGATGGATTCACAAAGTCAGCGACTTGATTAATATTCATCAACTCTCATGGAAGTCAACCTCGTCTATCTCCTTTTCTCCCAGTGAAGCAAACGTAATTCTGAAAATACCATTATCTGCTAATTGTTCTTGTGATCAACTCATGTGGATACATACTACTGATGGAATTTTCACATCCAAATTAGCCTACAGAGTAATACATGAGAAGCTATTCCCCAATCTTATTGGCAGTAGTGAAGATGAGTTCATGAATGGAAGAGGCTCTGGTCCCTAACACATATCAATCCTAAAGTGGTGCTTTTTGTTTGGCGTGCCATTACAAACTCTCTTCCGACACAAGACAATATCCATCATCGAATCAACCATATTGATGCCCTATGTCCTCTGTGCAAGGTGAATCCAGAAAATACTAACCATTTATTATTTTTTTGTCCTATAACAGGTAAATCTTGGGATCATATTGCTGAGATTGCAACTATGATTCATGCTGACTCTACTGTTTCATCAATTGTCACCACTGTTTCAAGAGGGGCGATCCATCCCTAACTTCATCTCTATTCTATCAAATGTGGATTATCTGGAAGGCGAGAAACAAAGCAATCTTCAATCACCAACCTATCAACACATCGCAAATCTTTGAGGATGCTTCAAGGTTAAAGGAACGGACAGATACTCTCAGCACTGGTCCCTCCCCACACAATGCTACATTGAGGATCCAGCAAGAATTCAAATGGCAGCCTCCACAACATCAAAACTGGAAGATCAATTTCGATGGAGCTTACTTGGACGAGAGGATGTCAGCAGGTGCTGTTCTTCGAATTTCCCATGGTGACTTCAAGATGGCAATGACAAAATTTGAGGATGGTGGATCACCTTTAGAAGCTGAAGCAATGGGCATTCGTTTAGCTCTCGAAATCTGCAGCAGAAGAACTTACAAAACGTGCTTATTGAAGGAGACTGTAAGCCTCTAATTGATGCAATCAACATTCCATCTTCTATTCCCCTCTGGCGTGCTCGTCACACAATTGCGGATGCGAGAAATGCTACAAAATCTACTTCTACAGTATCATTTTCATATGTACATAGGAGTGCTAATAAGTGTGCACACTCACTAGCTACTAATGCTCTGCTTTTATCAACCAATGTTTCAGTCTCTTTTTGAAGAGATGCCAACTTTTATGATTCCTCATATCCTTCATGATATGAGTTTTCCTTCTCATTAAGTTAATGAAGTTTGTTTTCAAAAAATCTAAACTATACTTCACTAGACTTCAAGGTTCGTTCCAAAAAAGGTCCTCCTTTAAATACCAAAGTCCTTAGAATTATTGGAGGGCTGTTTCGTTTGGCTACTTGCATTTGTATATAACACAAAATGAACCCACCGACCTACGATGATTGAATGTGATATAAATAAAGAAAAAGAAAAAAGAAAAAAAAAAACGAAAAAAAGAAAAGAAACCACACCCACCGCGTTTTCCGTAATTATTTTGGATTAAAGATAAGACTCCTTATTTTTATTTTGTCATGACTCCTGTTATTGTTAGTCAAAGTCTTCGTCTGAGTCTTTCAAATAATAGCAGCAACCAATCGATCGGGGCCTACGTTTCCCCCCTCTTTCCTCATCGTCGATCTTCTCCTCCTATATAAAGAGGTTGATCTGGCAGTAACAAACAATACAAGCTCTCCTCTCCTCTCCTCTCTAAGTAATTAATCAATCTATCACTCCAGTACGTAAGTTGTAACAGTAGTCCATGGCTTGGTTCAAGAAGAATCTCCTTCTTTCTCTTCTCCTTGCTCTCCTCTCCCATTCCCTTTGTGCGGCATTAAAATCGGCCACATTTGTGCTCCCGGTGAAGAAAGATGGTGCTACCCTTCAGTACGTGACTAGAGTTCAGCAGCGCACTCCTCCCACCCTACTGAATCTTGTCGTCGACCTCGGCGCCCGCTACCTCTGGGTCGACTGCGACAAGGGCTACGTCTCCTCCACCTATGGCTCAGTGTACTGCGGTACAGCCGAGTGTAACCTCACCGCCTCGCAAGGCTGCACAGACTGCTCCTTGCCCCGTCGCCCCGGTTGCGACAAAAACACATGCAGCGTCGGCATCGAGGGCCCTACCGTCGGTACCGGTGGCGTGCTAGCCCAAGACGCCCTTTCCATAGCCTCCACAAATGGGACAGTCCCCGGGCCCTCGGCCACCATTCCCAAATTTGTCTTCTCCTGCGCGCCAAGCTTCTTACTCAAGGGGCTTGCTCGCGGCGCCAAGGGCATGCTCGGCCTCGGGCGCGGGAACCTGGGGCTCCCGCTTCAGCTTGCCAGCGCATTTCCGGTGTCGACCAAGTTTGCGGTGTGCCTCTCCTCCACAACCACATCCAACGGGGTCATGTTCTTTGGTGACGGACCGTACGAGATTAGTTCAGGTGTCGACGCATCCGCAAGGTTCAAGTACACCCCCCTGTTCGTCAACCCGGTGAGCACTGCAGGTTCCTATATTGCAGGAGAGGAATCGGTCGAGTACTTCATTGGTGTTCGGTCCGTTAAGGTTAACGGGACAGCCGTGCCCCTCAAAAAGTCGTTGCTTAGCATCGACGAGGAAGGGCATGGAGGAACCAAGATTAGTACGACTGCTCCCTATACTCAACTGCAGACCTCCATCTACACGGCGGTGACCGGGGCCTTTGCGACCGCAATGGGAAGCACGACGAGGGTTGCTCCAGTGGGCAAGTTGAAGCTGTGCTACGACGCCAAGGACGTCGGAGCAAGATACACCGGTCCGGCAGTGCCAACAATCGACCTCGTGCTGCAAGACGAGAGTGTTTACTGGAGCATATTGGGGGCCAACTCTATGGTGGAGGCGAAGAAGGGAGTGCTGTGCCTCGCCTTTGTGGATGGTGGTATCAATCCGACGACATCGATAGTCATCGGAGGGCATCAGATTGAAGACAACCTGTTGCAATTTGACATTGCCAATTCAAGACTAGGTTTTACATCATCTCTATGGATAGTGAAAACCACTTGTGCTAGCTACAACTTCCAATCCTTGCCATGATAATGTCTTTGCTCAACCAAGGAAAATAATAAGGTCCCTACTCCCTAGTTTGTGTGCTACATGCTAGCTAGCTAAGCTTTCTCATATATCATATGTGGAAAGGAAATTCATGAAGTGAGAATTTTCATTGTAGTGGTTGAAGTGTGACGACAAATTAATAAATTCCTTGTCCAAATCTGAGATTAACTATGAGATGATTTCTGCTATCATCATTTTAATCAAATCAAATACGCGCACTGCTTGCTTGTGAACTAAAACCACATGGCATGTCACTAATGCTTCCATGCTTCCAAAGTATTTCTCGCACATGCAAGAACGTGCACTATTGTGTCGTTTAATTTTGAAATTAAAAATATAGTCACATTTGCAGAAACATTGAGTACGCAGTATAGAAAAAATAATACTCATTTTATTGATTAATATATAATAATATTTTACTACCACCAGAAAATTCATAAAAAGTGTAGGATGTTGGGTACGCGGTGTGACCCGAATGCAGTGTAGGGCTTATGACGTTGTGGAGAGACTTCTAAGACACACGTGGAGTTATACATAATATAGGATTCGATGTATCGACGATGATGTCGGATAGGAATTCCTCCTTAAAAGGAGATGGCATGTAATCTGATTTTATGGTATATCATTACCTTTTTCCAAAAACTTATATAGTTAATTAATTAAGGAATTTATTTACTTAGTTAATACATAATTAAGAGTTAGTTTATTAGGGATAATTAGATAATTAAATAAAATGAAAATGAAATGATTAATAACTAACATTAATTAGTAAAACAATAAACTAATAATTGTCAAATAATGGTAATAATTGCAATCTTAATAAGGACAAGAACAATAAAGATTATAACAAGGAAATTGATAAATTATTTTTTGAAATAAATAGAAATTTTGAAGAAAAATCATGGGGGTTTATTGTTTATCACCGCATTGACGTCATTTGTAAAGCGCTCATTTAGAACCGATGTATGTCGTTGTCCAGTTGTCTTCCTTTTGTCATTGAAGAATGCGCTTGAATCTACCGCTACAGTTAGGTTGTCACAATAGTTGGGAATAGCTAGAATCTGAGTACCCCTCGAAGGAAGATCCATATAAGCTCTTAATCCACTCTCCTTCATTTGTAGTTAATGCTGATGTGTAGAACTCTGACTCCATGGATGTGTATGAGAGCACTGTGCTTGATTGTTCGACTTTCACGATATAACAGCTCCTACCATAGAGAATATTATCATGTCCTGATTCTGATAATACAAGTCCACAGTCGTGATGCTAACGTATAAGTAATACATGTATAATGCATGTGTGTAACATTTGATAAACATGTCGAAGTTGAGGTTGATGCAACAAAAATAAACAGATAATTGAACAATAGAAAAATATATGAAAATAATCATTTTATTAATGACATGGCAGCGAAAAACATAGTTTCCTTTCAGCCAGCTAAAATAGCCCAAATATGGCTTACAAATTTATGAATCAAAATGCATGAAATAACAAGTTCTCATATACATGTCCTTTTATTGAAAATAATACACCTTCAACAACTAAGTTCCAAATGAATAATGAGTTTCTAATGCCTCAATGCTTCCAAAGTATTTCTCGCACGTGCAAGGACGACAGTCTTCTTATTGGGAATGTACTGGTGAGTGATATTAACCAAATCCACCTAAGTCAAACATAATAATCACTTGACAAATAATTATTTTGATCTTTATGTTATTCCTATGTTCTTTGATAACTCGATCACTTGTACAAAAGAAAGGGAAAAAAAGAAGATAATCTCCTTTAAAAGTAGCGAAAATGAATATAGTAGAGTCAACTGAAACATATCTTGTTGCAATGGTATATTTAAGCTAACGAACAATGAAATAATGAAGGAGTCTTTAAAAGATTACAATAGCTTAATGTGTTGGAATTATTCAATAATTAAGGGGCCACACATGTAAAATTAATTGTGTTTGGGCTATCTAAACAATTAAGCCAAACTAAAGTGGTCTATTTGGAAATTGGTTTAAGGGTATAATTGTCATGAAAATAATGTGTAGATACCGGAGATAATTCTAATTTGATGAGGGGCCAAATTAGAAATATCACAACATATAAATATGTATTCATTAGGGTTATGGTCCCCAACTTATACGACCACCAAAAGAGAGGTTTTCTCTTTTTCTCTTCTGTATCCCCATCAACAGAAAGAGAGGGACAAAGGATTCAGATTCCTCTTTGTCATTAAGGGTCGTAGCAAGTTGGAAGATCGAACCCAATAAAGAGACGTTCGCTTCAAGATCCATCAAGTCTAGCAATGGATTCAGGTACACATCCACAATTTAATTTATGTTCTTCATCTCATGAATCGACAGGGTACAATAAATTTCTAACAAGTGGTATTAGAGCCTCCTTGTTTGATTTATGAGATCGAATGTTTAGATTCAATTTTTATTGTTGTTTAGGAACCCTAGATCGTAAGATCTAATTTAATTTAGGTTCCGATTTTTCGATAATAGTTGAGTATGCATTGATAACTGGATGATGCCTAGGGTTTTCGGTCCGTAGTTCTCTACAGTTTTAGTTCAACTTGGAATTTGGTTGTTCATTTAATATTTGAATATTTATTTAATTTGTATGCATGAATGGATTCGGTCGATGTGATGTTGCTGATGCATGTTTTGAACTTTCTGTAGTTATAAAGACGATTTGCAGATAAACCCCCGAATTTGAGTACACGTATATTTTATATACACATTAAAGCATCCATTAATCTTTTGGAGAATTAATGTTTGCTGATGTAATGTTTGCATGCAATATCTTTTGGAGAATTAATGTTTGCATCCACATATAAAGCATCCATTCATCACAACTTTTTTGTTGAGAGTGGGATTTGCACCCACACCCTTTCGGACCAAAACCTTAATCTGGCGCCTTAGACCAACTCGGCCATATCAACAGGTCATTACTTTTATTTAAAGTGTTTCAATTCGTGCCAAATTTCATATGGATAAGTAAGGAATTGGCCATTAAGAACGCCATGAGTTTTTACAAACTCACATGTTGCTTCAAGCATTCGGATTTTATTGTTGGGTCTAAACATTATTTTATAACTTTCAAGTATATCATGAATTAGTAAGGTGATATGCTACAGATATCAGCAGACACCAAAATAATATTTTGCTATTATCTATTGTTTTATGTTGTATAAAACAGATTTAGCACTTTCTTTATGATATTGTTATTGATTTGGATTCAAAAATTTATTTTCCTATAAATTCATGCAAAAGGATTCACATACTTATGATTATTTTATTTGATGTAATCTGCTGATGTGTATATCTTTAGTAGATAAATTTTGTTGTAATCTTTATAGATTATTTTATGTAAACTTATGATGCATATATTCAGTACAATCTAATATGTTGATTATTGATTATTTAAATTTTAATTATGCATGTATATAAATTTTGGACATGATTCGGTTTTATAAAATTTAGTCAACATTCAAAAAAAATTTGGTGCCTTTTGTGACTAGCAATAGTCGTCTAATATTCTAAATAGACCCATTGAAACAAGATGTCGCCAAAGTGACATCTCTTGCGTAGTCTATGAGGGATGTAGATGTTTGTGTGTGTAAATTCATGCGAGTATTAGCCGGCCCAAAGGAAGGTTAATACTGTCACGCCCCGATCCCGCTAGGGTCGTCCGTCTTGCTTGGATCCCTGCGGGATCGATCGTCCTCGCTAAAGCGTGATGCCGTGCAAGCCTAAGTTGCGCTTGCACAAGGCCATGTACCTGCACAAAAACAACTAGTCAAGCAAAAACACACGCACGCACCCATTAGTCAAGCAAAACACACGCACGCACCCATTGCAGAAAACCAAATGTTGGACACAGAGATTTGAAATGGAAATACTCCTTTTATTCATAGCTTGATTGGAATACAAGTACAAAGCTTTGCAACTCAGATTTGCCTTATAATTTGGCTACAAGATTCTCTTTGAAATACTCTTTTGAAATTAGCCACAATGCCCATACATGATATCCTTTATTACAAGCTGGAATTGAAAGACACCTTCAAAGAAAATGAAAACTGGAAACTTGCAATTGACTGAAAGTAAACTTCGAGGCGAATCCACGAGCTCTACTGGGCTAGACGAGCTTCGGTGCCTCACTTGAAATCCCCCTGTCTCTTTTTGCTTCTGAAAAGGATGCCCACAACGTGGGTCAGTACACATGTACTGGCGAGCGGCTTTTGGCCGAACTCGCAAATCTCTGCACTAAATCAATATGTTGAGCTAACATTTACTAGTGATCTTTCTACTTGTCTAGGTTCTTTTTTAACAATTCATAAGAACATGACAGATAGAATATATCATAGCAACTTACCCTCGCCGGCAGTCATCCCTGCACAAAACCACGTTAGCACAATTTGCATAATGAGTAATTCATGATTCATTCTTGCAGATATTGAAGTTGTCATTTGGGTCATGCAGGTGGACTATTCTACATGTTGGTCCATGGGTTTTCCCCATGATTAGCCGCTGTGACTCTTTGGTTCAGCTCGTCGCTAAGGACACAGATATTCGGCTACACTTTTAACATGGGTCCTTGCACCCAGTGTGCTCATAATCTCTCCTAGGCCGAGCGGTTCCAGGTGCCCCCAGATACCACCCGAGAGACAAATAATTCTTTGTATACAAGTTGTCCGAGACCAAATGCATGCTCTAGCCGTTCTATCAGATGAGACACACTTGGACTTATGCACAGGTATACGACACGTTTGATTCGTGCCTTCGGGTTTATCTCAACATGTACAAGTTCGTCTGTACATGTCTACATTTCAAGCATACTGATGACAAGCAGATGATCTCTTATCGAGCAGATAGAGTAGCAACACATATTCTTGCATTTGATTCAATTCAATTATCTTCTCTTATCTTTTGTGGATGTGGTATCGTTGATCATTAGGACAAGGCAACAGAGTAGACTAGAGATCATTTTTCTTAGGCGTATAGATCAATGTCTGTTCGGTTGAAGCAACTCACCGAGATGAATCTTAGTTGAGAGAAGGAGGGACTTCACGCGCCGTTCACGAACAATTCACGTGGCCTACAATGGCACCAACAGTTGATTAGCATACTTCGTCTCTTTCTCTCAAGATTCAGAATGAATGCGAATGCGACGTGTAGTGCCCCGACCCGCAAAGTCAATCGGAGGAATCGAAACGCCGACGGCGTTGGAACTAAGCCTTGCAACGGCTCGCCCGGAGACATCGTTCAGGTGGGGGAGTTTCGGTGAACTTACTCCATCTTAGCTTGCACATAATAAATCATGTTTTCAACTCGCACAAGTAGGCTAATATAAAAGCTACGCACCAACATAGCTAAGGGGATAATCCCGTCGGGTCGGAATGTCCTAGAACATGGAAAATGGTCCCACGGTATACATAGAAGTCGGCTCAGCGTGCTTTAAAATGACACTCGATCCTTCAATCCCGTGGCTTGGGAGAAGGAAGTTGGCCTAAGTTGCTAAATTGCCCCGACACTCATATTAGCCTAAGTCTTAGGCGTCGCCTACGTTATTGCTTGCTAAAGCAGGCACGGTCCCGTTGTGCAAGGCTTGGCATAGCCTTCGTATGGCCCGTTGGTCCCGTCGACTTGTCCCGATACTTGAATAAGCCTAAGTCATAGGCGTCGCCCGTACGAATGCTTAACAAAGCATGCACGGTCCGGTCCCGCAAGGCTTGGCATAGCCTTCGCACGTCCCGCAAGTTAAGTCATCTTTGTACGGCTTGTTGGCTTAAGTCTAGGCACCCAAGACTTGGTTGTTAAGTCGACCCCGTGCCTAGCACGTTCCTTCGATGCGTAGCTCGGCGTAGCCTTCGCTCGTCGAGTCATTGCCCGTATAAGTCAACAAGAGTTGCTCTAGGCTAACGAAGCCATTCCTAGCTCTATTCCGCTCTAGCTGCGGTTGTCAAGTCAAGTAGTCCCTTGAGAACAAGGCTCGTCGTAAAGTATATGACTTGAGCGTTAGCATCGCCTAGAGAACCATACCTGTCTAAGGCACGAGCCACGGCCGAATACTCTTAAGCATGCCGGTCCCGTCCGGTCATGTCCTGCTTGAATACTTTTAAGCATGCCGGTCCTGCCCGGTCATGTCCTGCCTGAATACTTGATAAGTCCCGCACACGAGATTGGTCCCGCGGCTTGGGAGTCTCGATAGAATAAAGGAATGCATGGTCATGTTAAGGAAAGACTGGATAGATTGGATAGATCGAGTCTTGCATGGTCATGGACAACTTGTCGACAAGGTGTAGTCTTCTCGGGTGATCTCCTCCGGGGCACCGGGATCATCCGCCCGGGAGAAGCGAGTGTGGCTCAAAGTAGGATGCTGGATGACCGCATGGGAGTATCGGCGCTTCCGGGGCTAGCTACCCTTAGAAGGGCGGACCGATACCCCCGCCGAGCCATGTCCAAGATAGCTTGAAATTGCTAGTGACCACTCATGTAGATGTGTCGGCAATAGCGGCACACCGCGTGTATGCCTTTGGATTGTGTCTAGAACTTGAATGCTTGTCTTGCCGGGAACACAATGTTGGGCCTAAGACTGGGCTGCAGCATAGGCACCGTGCTTGGCACGATAGATGGCATCGGAATGTAAATGGAAAGTGATACTATGGTTCACAAGTCTTGTCTAAGTTAGCAAATGGGTCTAACGGGAAGGCCGCAAGGCGGTAGCACGATAAGTCTTGATAACTTGCGAGGCGCGGCCTCAATCTTGAAGCACGAGCAAAGTCTAAGTAAAGTCTAAGGCACGACCTGCACGAGTCGTCCCGTTGTCCCTTGGCCCTTGAATCGTTAGCCCAAGAATTGGTCTAGTGGCGCTTGAGTTTAATCAAAGGTCCTGGCACGGCCGAGTTCACGTGAATTTCCCCTCGACAAAGCACAGTCTTGAACAAGTCTAAGTTTGGAATAGAATGTGGCACGACCCTGCCGTCCCGCCTTGAAGTTTGGTCAAGTACCTAAGCGATGAGGCACTGCCTCGATCAAAACACACGTTGGCAAGATAGCGTGACCCTATCGTTGCACGACCTTGTCGTTGCATCTCTAGTTATCAACTGAGACGTCCTTGTCCTAAAATGAATCCTAAGGCAAGACTAGAAAGACAATTGAAAGGGTTTAAGCTGCACAAAGTAAATAAAACGTGTCGGTTATGTATGGGTGGGCGAGAAGCTCACTCCACCAGTACAGTGGTACTGACACCCACATAGTGTTTCATGTGCAGGCACAGGTAGAAGCTCGTGGCGCGGAGCTCGCTTGGATGCGTCGAGGCATGGAGTTCCTTGGCGAGTCGAAGCGTACGGCCGCGTGACCCGAAGACTTATACAGGACATAATGTATGGACATCGCCTTCCGAAGCTTCCGCTGGATTCAAGTATTGTATCGAGAGAAGAGAGAGAGCAGAGTGACTTGTAACATGAGTGAAAAGTGAGCCTGAGAGACTTGTAATCGGCCTTGCGCCCACAATGTAATCTTGTATTCAATATCAATAAAGAGATTCTTTTGAGTTATTTAAATTCCGCTGCAATGTTTTCAATGTTTCTGCTTGGGACTTCTGTGCGACGACCCCGTCGCCGCCGATGTAATCGACCGTTATGGAATTGCCTTGCACGAGCGCAATCTAGGCTCGTACGGCATCACGCCTTAGCGAGGACGATCGCTCCTACGGGAGCGGGGCGTGACATAGTGGTATCAGAGCACGGCTTTACGTCCTTGGACCGTCGATTGAATTCTTTAACTTCGATGTTTCCGCAAAACTCTGTTGCTTCTGCAAGTTGTTATCGTTGGTGCGCTCTCTCTCAAATGTCCATCGGCATGTCCATACAATAAGTCTAAATATTTTCGAAAGCTCGTACAAGCGTTCAATCTAACGCATCGGTAGGATGTTGCCAATTGCGTCGATAAGGCCCTTGTGCCGAACGTTGCAAACTTGACTCGATAGGAAATATGTGCTAATGTTAGCAAAGTCGTACGTGTGCACGAATAGTCCTACGTTGACCTTAAGCAAGTTGCGTGCATGCCTAATTAGTCCAATATCGACCCTAGCAGTTGAACATGCAAACTCGAAATATAGTCCGCACAGGAACGGCTATGCACACGGTCTTTTGGCTAAGTTGTGTTTCGCGTCGCGCACCTCGACTTTTTGGTGCAAACGAGTCGCGAGCGATATTAAGTACCGCTCGGTCGGGAACGGAGATATACTTAGAGTGTCTATCGATAGGAACGCTATCGGACTAACGCTTAGGCGTACACGGAAGATTGATTTGGATTTTGAGAAAATAGTACGAATGACTTAGTGCGTCGGTACGACGCGAGCGACTACGCTAGCGATTCGTCAAACGAATCTGAATGATGTCTTAGCGAATGACGCGAACGTGATTGAGGACTAGATCGTATGGCTTGAATCCGAGTGGTGTATGTGATAGGTTCGGAGAAGAATAAGAATGAGTGTCGACGACTAGTCGAGTGGCTCGAATCTGAGTGGTGTATGGTTCGTCTTGGAAATTGTTCGAGTGAATATTGAGGATTACGAGTATGTCGGCGAGGCGATGCGATCGCACAAAGCCTTAGAACGCGTCACGTTTAGTCAATCGTGACTTCGAAGGTCCCGAACGAATATCTCGTTCGGACAACTTGTGAACGAGCAACGCGAGTTAGAAAATGTTTCGGAACGATGAATGAAAATGAATGGTCTTGATCGAGGAAATTTAGAGGATCGTGCGTGCGATATCGGATTGATGCAACTGAAATGTGACTTGAGTTTTGAATAACGATTTTGAAACGAGCTTGAGGAATAGCGATCGAACTTGATCTTGAATGTCGAGGAATGGTGGTATATCCAGTTCGGACAATAGCATCAAGTCGTACGATTCGAAATTGGTTGTGAAGGAAGATCGTCAGGTTACGCATGTCGTCGATGGTATTGAGGCGTATCAAAGATCGATATGCGATAACTCGGGGGTACTCTGACTCGGCAAATGACAATCGTGCAAATGTCATTGTTTCGATGGATGTTATAATCGGGATATTAAAATGTGTCGAAGAAAAGATAGACTTGGCTCGAGGATTTTCTAAGTTGAATGAATGACGATCGAACTATCGAACTTGGCGTGGATGAAAAACTGGAATATTTGGATTTGCTTCGTCGACAACCACAACGTTGATGTTCTTGTCTTATGCGAGTGCTACTCAAGCCTCGCACATGCGTCACGCTGATTAGGGCGATCACTCTGCGTGAGCGCTGGTATGGTGATTCATACAGCGGGAGTGGTCGAACTTGTACGGTACGACAATTTGTGCTTCGATTTGTGGTTTGACGCGAAGATAGACTCGAGATTGAATTGGTGTGCTTGAAGAATCGAACTTGAGGATTGAGTAGGTCTAATCCGCGTATCGAAAATGAGTTAGTCTAAACTCAAACAAGAGTTACGCCCCGATGAGAATGATTTTTCTGCGGGTGCGTTGCATGGTGATTCATGAACCACCGCGGATTATCAGACTCGCGTGAGATTGGGGCGCAACGTATTGTCGAGCGAGACGACCTCGTGATCAAATACATGAATTGGTTAGAATTGGTGAATTGAAGGGATTCGAATATACGCAACGCGTGCCGTAATGCGAATTAGGTGATCGTGCTCGATGTTTAGAAAATTCTGAGTGACGCGAGCTTGGGTAGAAAACCCCGTATTACCGACTATGGTTTGACCCTAGGATTGGGGTCAGTGTTGGCATTATTGTTGGGGAACTATGATTCCAATCCTGACATTGACTTAGCCTCGAAAAGATTGGCCTAGCGGTTAGGCAAAACGTCCCTGTTGCAAGTGTTATCAATCGAAGGATTGATCTTAAGGATTAGTTTAAATGGATAGTGTAAATCACGAATGTAGGAAATCCTGCTCACGAGACTCGGCTGACATGCATATATTTCAGGGACGCCTGGGTATGTGCACGATGCGACTCGAGTGAGAATGACAACTCTCTATCATGCGGCTTGGTTGAATGCATGTATTTTGGGGACGCTTGGAATGCGTGCACGATCCAGCCAAGTGATACGTTGAGTTCAAACACGACTGGGGAACGAGAGTGTTAAGATCTTGAAATCGTGTTAATGGAAAGATTGATAAGTCGTACGAGCGTAGCTTGGAATCGAAGGAACGCGTAGGCGAGATGCATACGAATAAGTCTTGGCCATAGAAATGGTAGGATGGCCTGCCCTCAGGAAAGTCTCGAGGACGAGACTTGTTCTGAGTGGTGTATGTTGTAGTGCCCCGACCCGCAAAGTCAATCGGAGGAATCGAAACGCCGACGGCGTTGGAACTAAGCCTTGCAACGGCTCGCCCGGAGACATCGTTCAGGTGGGAGAGTTTCGGTGAACTTACTCCATCTTAGCTTGCACATAATAAATCATGTTTTCAACTCACACAAGTAGGCTAATATAAAAGCTACGCACCAACATAGCTAAGGGGATAATCCCGTCGGGTCGGAATGTCCTAGAACATGGAAAATGGTCCCACGGTATACATAGAAGTCGGCTCAGCGTGCTTTAAAATGACACTCGATCCTTCAATCCCGTGGCTTGGGAGAAGGAAGTTGGCCTAAGTTGCTAAATTGCCCCGACACTCATATTAGCCTAAGTCTTAGGCGTCGCCTACGTTATTGCTTGCTAAAGCAGGCACGGTCCCGTTGTGCAAGGCTTGGCATAGCCTTCGTATGGCCCGTTGGTCCCGTCGACTTGTCCCGATACTTGAATAAGCCTAAGTCATAGGCGTCGCCCGCACGAATGCTTAACAAAGCATGCATGGTCCGGTCCCGCAAGGCTTGGCATAGCCTTCGCACGTCCCGCAAGTTAAGTCATCTTTGTACGGCTTGTTGGCTTAAGTCTAGGCACCCAAGACTTGGTTGTTAAGTCGACCCCGTGCCTAGCACGTTCCTTCGATGCGTAGCTCGGCGTAGCCTTCGCTCGTCGAGTCATTGCCCGTATAAGTCAACAAGAGTTGCTCTAGGCTAACGAAGCCATTCCTAGCTCTATCCCGCTCTAGCTGCGGTTGTCAAGTCAAGTAGTCCCTTGAGAACAAGGCTCGTCGTATAAGTATATGACTTGAGCGTTAGCATCGCCTAGAGAACCATACCTGTCTAAGGCACGAGCCACGGCCGAATACTCTTAAGCATGCCGGTCCCGTCCGGTCATGTCCTGCTTGAATACTTTTAAGCACGGTCCTGCCCGGTCATGTCCTGCCTGAATACTTGATAAGTCCCGCACACGAGATTGGTCCCGCGGCTTGGGAGTCTCGATAGAATAAAAGGAATGCATGGTCATGTTAAGGAAAGACTGGATAGATGGATAGATCGAGTCTTGCATGGTCATGGACAATTGTCGACAAGGGTAGTCTTCTCGGGTGATCTCCGGGGCACCGGGATCATCCGCCCGGGAGAAGCGAGTGTGGCTCAAAGTAGGATGCTGGATGACCGCATGGGAGTATCGGCGCTTCCGGGGCTAGCTACCCTTAGAAGGGCGGACCGATACCCCCGCCGAGCCATGTCCAAGATAGCTTGAAATTGCTAGTGACCACTCATGTAGATGTGTCGGCAATAGCGGCACACCGCGTGTATGCCTTTGGATTGTGTCTAGAACTTGAATGCTTGTCTTGTCGGGAACACAATGTTGGGCCTAAGACTGGGCTGCAGCATAGGCACCGTGCTTGGCACGATAGATGGCATCGAAATGTAAATGGAAAGTGATACTATGGTTCACAAGTCTTGTCTAAGTTAGCAAATGGGTCTAACGGGAAGGCCGCAAGGCGGTAGCACGATAAGTCTTGATAACTTGCGAGGCGCGGCCTCAATCTTGAAGCACGAGCAAAGTCTAAGTAAAGTCTAAGGCACGACCTGCACGAGTCGTCCCGTTGCCGTCCCTTGGCCCTTGAATCGTTAGCCCAAGAATTGGTCTAGTGGCGCTTGAGTTTAATCAAAGGTCCTGGCACGGCCGAGTTCACGTGAATTTCCCCTCGACAAAGCACAGTCTTGAACAAGTCTAAGTTTGGAATAGAATGTGGCACGACCCTGCCGTCCCGCCTTGAAGTTTGGTCAAGTACCTAAGCGATGAGGCACTGCCTCGATCAAAACACACGTTGGCAAGATAGCGTGACCCTATCGTTGCACGACCTTGTCGTTGCATCGCTAGTTATCAACTGAGACGTCCTTGTCCTAAAATGAATCCTAAGGCAAGACTAGAAAGACAATTGAAAGGGTTTAAGCTGCACAAAGTAAATAAAACGTGTCGGTTATGTATGGGTGGGCGAGAAGCTCACTCCACCAGTACAGTGGTACTGACACCCACATAGTGTTTCATGTGCAGGCACAGGTAGAAGCTCGTGGCGCGGAGCTCGCTTGGATGCGTCGAGGCATGGAGTTCCTTGGCGAGTCGAAGCGTACGGCCGCGTGACCCGAAGACTTATACAGGACATAATGTATGGACATCGCCTTCCGAAGCTTCCGCTGGATTCAAGTATTGTATCGAGAGAAGAGAGAGAGAGCAGAGTGACTTGTAACATGAGTGAAAAGTGAGCCTGAGAGACTTGTAATCGGCCTTGCGCCCACAATGTAATCTTGTATTCAATATCAATAAAGAGATTCTTTGAGTTATTTAAATTCCGCTGCAATGTTTTCAATGTTTCTGCTTGGGACTTCTGTGCGACGACCCCGTCGCCGCCGATGTAATCGACCGTTATGGAATTGCCTTGCACGAGCGCAATCTAGGCTCGTGCGGCATCACGCCTTAGCGAGGACGATCGCTCCTACGGGAGCGGGGCGTGACACGACGAAAGCGAACAATGAAAACCAATCATCGAAAACCAACACGAAAACGCATTCATCAAAACCAAACAGCGAAGAGAAAACATTCAGCAAAACTCTTGGATTCATTTCAATAGAAGCCAATCCATCAATTGGAAAGGTTCATTGCATTTCATCCGTGATCAATCGATACCGGCAAAGGTTTCACCAAGTACTCAGTTCATGACTGAGTCAACAAGCCGTAGGTATTACATAGTGGACCGCAAGGAGCGGGGCACTACATAATAACCCACCGAGAAAAAGTTTTGTCCTCAAAACTTAAGAAACAAAACTCACCTCCACTATTGTTGTATTCTGGGTCAAGCAACGTGGAGAGATTGAAGACGCGTCCATTAATCCGCTGCTGCTGGTTCTGCGGATTGTCTCGAAGGGCGGTGGGCCTGGCAGCTGCCCACGCTCTTCAGTGTCGTCTCTATTTCGATTTCTCTTCGGGCAATTTCTGATGGCGTGACCCTGTTGGCCACAACGAAAACAAGCGTGGTTTGCGGAACGACAGTCTTCCTTGGTGTGTCCATGCTTTCCACAGTGACTGCATACCAAACCTTTCGCAAAGCGACATTCTTCACTCGCATGTCCTCGTCGACCGCAGTAGGAACAGATTGTCTCATTTCGTGGTTCCCCATCGGTCTTTTTCTCTCCGTCATGATTTCTCTTGGCGGGCTGATTCCGACTGTTCGGCACTTTGTTGGACGCTTTCTTCTGCTCGAACTGTTCCACCTGAAGCACCGCCTCAAAGGCTTGAGAATAGGACCCGCATTCTCGATTCAGCACACTTAACTGGATGTCGTAATTCAGACCATCAACGAATCGATTTATGCGAGACTGTTCCGTGGGGAGCCAAGCAGCGGCAAAATTTGCCAACTTAGCAAATTCAGATTCATAGTCCTCCACGGACATATCCCCCTGTTTCAGTGTGATGAAGTCATCCTCCATCTTCTTGCTCATGGCTCGAGGCAGATATTGATCCAGAAACGCCTTCTTGAACAAGGCCCACGAGATCTTTCCATTCCTAGCCGTTGCGAGCAGCGCCGGCTTCTTCGCCTTCCACCAGTCCTTCGCCCGCAGCCGTAGGAGCATAACGGCACAGACTACCTTTTTGCTACTTGGAACTCCTATGAACGCGAACAGAGTCTCTATTTTATCAATCCAGTCCATCACCTTGTCGGGTGACGTCCTGCCTTGAAATTCTGGAGGTTTCGCGTCCAAGAAGTCCTTTAGCCTAAAGACAGTGTGCCTTTGCGTCGGCTGGGGCTCATCACCCTCTACGGGCTCGATCTCGGGCGTTCCCGTTGGTTCCGTCGCTGCGGTGGCATCTCGATTTGCCGCAAGCGCCGTGACAAGCTGGGTCAGGGCATCCAACTGCTTTTGTTGGGCAGCCACTCGGGCCTCATGTATCTGATTTCTTTCCTCATTATCCTGTCTCTGTAACTCCAACATTGTCATGATGCGTTCTACCGCATCGGTCAAGCCAGATGGACGAGGAGGAGCCATTTCTCTACAAAATAGTGTAACTTCTGTCAGTCTCATAAAATATTATGGACTTATTGTATGCGGCATTGGTTTTCATAACCCAAATCCGGACACTTTTGAAAGCCGTCAAAGTACTTTATATACTTTTTGAAAACGATATTTGCAAGAGGCCAAGGACGTAAAACCTGGCTCTGATACCACTTTGTCACGCCCCGATCCCGCTAGGGTCGTCCGTCTTGCTTGGATCCCTGCGGGATCGATCGTCCTCGCTAAGGCGTGATGCCGTGCAAGCCTAAGTTGCGCTTGCACAAGGCCATGTACCTGCACAAAAACAACTAGTCAAGCAAAAACACACGCACGCACCCATTAGTCAAGCAAAACACACGCACGCACCCATTGCAGAAAACCAAATGTTGGACACAGAGATTTGAAATGGAAATACTCATTTTATTCATAGCTTGATTGGAATACAAGTACAAAGCTTTGCAACTCAGATTTGCCTTATAATTTGGCTACAAGATTCTCTTTGAAATACTCTTTTGAAATTAGCCACAATGCCCATACATGATATCCTTTATTACAAGCTGGAATTGAAAGACACCTTCAAAGGAAATGAAAACTGGAAACTTACAATTGACTGAAAGTAAACTTCGAGGCGAATCCACGAGCTCTACTGGGCTAGACGAGCTTCGGTGCCTCATTTGAAATCCCCCTGTCTCCTTTTGCTTCTGAAAAGGATGCCCACAACGTGGGTCAGTACACATCATGTACTGGCGAGCGGCTTTTGGCCGAACTCGCAAATCTCTGCACTAAATCAATATGTTGAGCTAACATTTACTAGTGATCTTTCTACTTGTCTAGGTTCTTTTTAACAATTCATAAGAACATGACAGATAGAATATATCATAGCAACTTACCCTCGCCGGCAGTCATCCCTGCACAAAACCACGTTAGCACAATTTGCATAATGAGTAATTCATGATTCATTCTTGCAGATATTGAAGTTGTCATTTGGGTCATGCAGGTGGACTATTCTACATGTTGGTCCATGGGTTTTCCCCATGATTAGCAGCTGTGACTCTTTGGTTCAGCTCGTCGCTAAGGACACAGATATTCGGCTACACTTTTAACATGGGTCCTTGCACCCAGTGTGCTCATAATCTCTCCTAGGCCGAGCGGTTCCAGGTGCCCCCAGATACCACCCGAGAGACAAATAATTCCTTGTATACAAGTTGTCCGAGACCAAATGCATGCTCTAGCCGTTCTATCAGATGAGACACACTTGGACTTATGCACAGGTATACGACACGTTGATTCGTGCCTTCGGGTTTATCTCAACATGTACAAGTTCGTCTGTACATGTCTACATTTCAAGCATACTGATGACAAGCAGATGATCATTCTTATCGAACAGATAGAGTAGCAACACATATTCTTGCATTTGATTCAATTCAATTATCTTCTCTTATCTTTTGTGGATGTGGTATCGTTGATCATTGGGACAAGGCAACAGAGTAGACTAGAGATCATTTTTCTTAGGCGTACAGATCAATGTCTGTTCGGTTGAAGCAATTCACCGAGATGAATCTTAGTTGAGAGAAGGAGGGACTTCACGCGCCGTTCACGAACAATTCACGCGGCCTACAATGGCACCAACAGTTGATTAGCATACTTCGTCTCTTTCTCTCAAGATTCAGAATGAATGCGAATGCGACGAAAGCGAACAATGAAAACCAATCATCGAAAACCAACACGAAAACGCATTCATCAAAACCAAGCAGCGAAGAGAAAACATTCAGCAAAACTCTTGGATTCATTTCAATAGAAGCCAATCCATCAATTGGAAAGGTTCATTGCATTTCATCCGTGATCAATCGATACCGGCAAAGGTTTCACCAAGTACTCAGTTCATGACTGAGTCAACAAGCTGTAGGTATTATATAGTGGACCGCAAGGAGCGGGGCACTACAAATACTTGGCCGAATTGCACACATACTTGTGGTGATAAATGTGTGACAAATATACGGTTTACATGTGAATAATAATCCGATCCAAAGATAGGCTTATTATTTGACATGACTTATTGTCAACGTTTGATCATTACACCAAGAATACCACTTGTAGTTAATATCACTGTCCAAAGACTTGATATTAATGATGTACTAGGTATCTTGAGATGGGGTTCACCATTATTTGAATTTGTTTGACTATATTTACGCTTTGGTTATTTGTTAGAGCATGTTTATTTTTTGTTGCTTTGTTCTCTTTACAGTTAATGTTGTTAAAATATCTGCCAATAAGATTTTAATTTTCATGTTTAATGGGATAAACTTTAAGGGCAAAAAGAAATGAATACATTAGCTGCTAAGGGTCCAAATCAAAAGAAACAACAATATAAAATTAAGGGTTGTTCTTTTGTGATAAGACAGGACACATAAGGAAGAAATGTACAAAGTACCACGCATGGCATATAAAGAAAAGTACATTTCTAAATTTGATCTGTTCTGAGGTTAATTTAGATTTAGTACCAAGAAACTCATGGTAGTTAGGTTCTGGTGGGACTACCCACATTAATGTTCTAGGCAAGGTTGTCTGAGTTACCGAAAGTCAATTGATGGTGAAAGATACATCTATGTGGGTGATGAAAATTCGGTAGAAGTGAAATCAATAGGACATTTTAGGTTATTTTTAGGAACCGATTATTATTTGGATTTGATAGACACTTTTATTGTAGCGTCTTTTAGACGAAATTCAGTTTCAGTTTCCTTAATGGACAAATCCGGTTATCATTGTTCATTTGAAAATAATAAGTTTAGTCTATCTTTAAATTTAAATATTATTGGTAACGGTTCCCTTAAGGTTTATGATAACCTATATTCAGTTGAAACTATTGCATCTTATAATGAAACCTTGCAAGTGAAGTCATGTGGTACTAAACGCAAAATTAACAATATTTTTTTAGTCTCATTATGACATAAGCATTAGGTCACTTCTCTAGAAATAGAGTTGAACGATTTGTGTCTGATGAGATTTGGATTCCATTAACTTTATAGACTTTAATATTTATATTGAATGTGTAATGGAAAGACAGACCAAAGTTAAATTATATGCAGCTACTTTATTGGTTATGCTACAGATCAAGGGGTTGATAATTATACAATTCCACACTAAATTTTTTTTTGAGACGAGAAGTGTAATATTTTTTGAGGATGTTGAGTTTGGGGGAGAAATAAAGTCCGAATCATTGTCTTTGAGAAGGAATCAATTACGACTCCTACTATCACTTTTGACGATGTGCATGATTCTATATCTGTCATGATCAAGAAGTGAATTCGGAGTCTCAATAAGACAATGTTGAATTACCTCTATAAGTCGTTGTTGAGATACCTTAACAACGACAACGTAGCGGCACCATATTCAAGATAAGGTAATTATTCCTAAGGAACAAACTCAACAACCTCAAGAACCGGTAATATTAAGATGTTCCACCAGAGAAAGGAGAAATATAATTTCGGATAATATTGTCATATTTCTCTAGGAACGTGAGGAAGACTGTGGATATTGGAAGATGATCTAATCAACTTCCGTCTGGCCATGGAAAGTTTCAGTTCTCAAAGTGGATTGACACAATAAATAAGGAGTATAAGTTCATGCAAGACAATAAAGTTTAATAAATTGTCCCATTACCAAAAGGTATGAAATCCATTGGTTGTAAATGGACATTTAGAACCAAGAAGGATTCGAAGGGTCATGTGGAGAGGTATAAACTATGTCTTGTAACTAGTAATTTTACTCAAAATTTTGGGATTAATTTTAAAGAGTTTTTCTCTTCGGTATCTTTGAAAAACTCTTTTAAAACAATCATAGCACATGTTGCACATTTTGATCTTGAGTTACACCAAATGGATGTGAAAACGACGTTTCTCAATGGTAACATTGACGAAACTATTTATATGGTGCATCCAGCAAACTTTGTGTCGAAAGATCCAAATAATATGGTTTGCAAATTGACAAAATCAATTTATGGACTCAAGCAAGCTTCTCGTCAGTGGTACTATAAATTTCACCAAGTTGTTACCTCGTTTGGTTTTAAAGTTAACGTTGTTGAAGATTGTGTGTATCACAAATTCAGTGGGAGTAAAATTATTTTTCTGGTTTTGTATGTTGATGACATACTGCTTGCCACAAATGATATAGGTATATTGCATAACACTAAAAAATTTCTATCAAATAACTTTGAGATGAAAGATCTTGGTGATGCCTCTTTTGTATTAGGAATTCAAATACACCGAGATCGTTCTCGAGGTATTCTTGGATATCACAAAAGAGGTATATCGATAAAGTGCTTAAAAGATTTGGCATGCAGGAATGCAAACCAGGTGACACCCCCAGTCGCTAAGGAGATAAGTTCAGTCTCAATCAGTGCCCTAAGAATAGCCTTGAAATTAAGAAAATACAATAGATTTTTCTTCATGATCAGTTGTAGGGAGTCTAATGTATGCTCAAGTATGTACGTGTCAGGATATTGTGTACATATTAGGATGTTAGGCAGATATTTAAGCAAATATGGATGGGTCATTGGGTAGCAGCCAAACTACTTAAGTAATTAATAGAGAACAAGAAATTATATGCTCTTTGTAGGAGATCGGATAATTCTGGAGATCATAAGGTATTCCGACTCTGATTTTGTTGGATGCCAATACGCAGGAGATCCACATCAGGCTATGCTGACTAATGGAGATATATTTTGGATGAGTATCAAACATGCACTCATAATTTCTTTCACCATGGCAGCAAGGTTTATAACATGCTGTGGGACATCTATTTAGGGAATATGGTTGCAAAATTTTGCCACAAGGCTGCGCCTACAGTACGGTGTTGAAAGATCACATACATTATGGTGTGACAATAAATCAGCAGTACTGTATTCCAAAAACAACATAACTTGTATAAGTCAAAGGATATTGACGTAAAGTTTCTAGTTGTGAAGAAAAGAATTCAGAATGGTAAAAGTGTCCATATAGCACATTAGGACGAACTCCATGTTAGCGGATCCGCTCACAAAAGCATTATCACCCAGGGTCTTTCATGAGCATACTGCTCATATGGGTGTTAATTAAGAATATGGCAATATAGTGGGAGTTTGTATTTTATGTATTTGGGTGCTATTTGGTTTTGGACACATTTGTATATTAAAGTATTTTGGATATTTATCTGATCAGATATATGGAAATTCAGTTCATTCTGTTTTCATTATATTAAAGTAATGATCTCACTAAAGTTAAGGAGGACCAGTTGAAAATAGACATGTATTGATCACATTGCGTGTAATTTCCATGCTACGCATCCATGGTTGATCTATATCGTTTAGCTAGATTGGTATATGTGACCATTGATGGTTTAGTTACGCTATATGTGACGAAGGCCGCTTTGATCCTATGTTGATATGGTTAATGGACGAGATTGTCCGGATATACCCTAAGGATTAAGATAGCAATTTATGAGCTCACTAAGGTTAACACAATTATAAGGTTACATATGTGGCCCAGTGGGAGATTATTAGAATTATTCAATAATTAAGGGGCCACACATGTAAAATTAATTGTGTTTGGGTTATCTAAACAATTAAGCCAAACTAAAGTGGTCTATTTGAAAGTTGGCTTAAGGGTATAATTGTCATGAAAATAATGTGTAGATATCGGAGATAATTCTAATTTGATAAGGGGCCAAATTAGAAATATCACAACATATAAATATATGTATTCATTAGGGTTATGGTCCCCAACTTATACGGCCACCAAAAGAGAGGTTTTCTCTTTTTCTCTTCCGCATCCCCATCAACAGAAAGAGAGGGACAAAGGATTCGGATTCCTCTTTGTCATTAAGGGTCATAGCAAGTTGGAAGATCGAACCCAATAAAGAGACGTTCGCTTCAAGATCTATCAAGCCTAGCAATGGATTCAGGTACGCTTCCGTAATTTAATTTATGTTCTTCATCTCATGAATCGACAGGGTACAATAAATTTCTAACATAATGTTCCCTACATTACATCCAAAAAAAAAATTACAAAAATATCTTCAAATGATTAATATAATCCAAAGACTAAGCAATTGCCTCAAGCTTCTATCTCATTTTCGTACTTAAAATATGTGGCTAATATATATTGGAATGTACTGTTGAATGGCAAAACTTCACCCACCTAAACACAAATGCAATATAATCATGTGAAATTAAACCATATTTTATATCAGGTGATCTTTCTGTTTGTTACCTATTTCCAATAATTAACCCATTTAAGGAACATTTCATTATCCACAATCTCTCTCTTAAACATTGACGCTTATCAAGTACTCAATAACTCCATCCTTTCTATTAACAATTAACTAAGGGACATTATTATATCTTTCGAGGCAGAGGAGTATATAAGCAACAAAAAAGATTTAAGCTTAGTAATTTTGTATTTAAGTGACATATCTTGTTCCTGTAAAATAAAGGATTTGAATACGATATTGACATTTAGTATTCTGAAACTCCAGCCTCTGCCAAACAAGGAAGAACATTGCTACTCTGTCCGCCCGCAAGACTGGCCTGTGTTGGCCTGCGTACGTTGCAGGCAGCCATTGGCTCCCCTGTCTGGGATGGATCTAGGTTAGCGGGAAGACCAATGACTGTGCGCTACGCAGGCGCGGCCAGCCATTGGTCTCCCCAAAATATGATCAAGGCTATGAGAGATAAAAGGGATAACTCTATCATCAAACAATCAATTCCTATGGCCTATTAGCAGTTTTATATCTCATCCACAACAAATAACAAAAATATGAAAAACATGGACAATTATAAAGCATCTCAAAATATTATGTCATATATGATCATGAAACTATTAGACAAAATGAAAGAACAACATTAAGTACATATTAGTCAGGTTGGTCTTACTAAGGAGCAAGTATTTTTAACTTCATTTTTCTGCTATTTATTTTGCATTTTTCTTGGATCTTTTTAAAAGTAATTCCTCTAATAAGCTTCTTATCATAGGTTTTTAAAATTTATTTGTATAAACATAATTACAGAATTTGAGGTAGTTTGTTAGAGCATCATTAGTAGTTGGGACTCTCCAATGCAATTTGGAGCCCAAAATTTCAAAAAAAAGTTAAATGTAGAATGTGTTGGATTTGTATGAGAATAGTAGGAAATGATAAAGTGAGCTCCGGTCCCAAAAATTGTGTGGTAAAAAATTAATGTAGGAAAAAAATAATATAAAGTTTAGAATCTGGAAAGTTGGGCTCCAAATTGGAACTTACTATTCTACAAAACGAGTTTCTACAATCTAGAATCTAGAAATTGGGAGGCCCAACCCTTAGCACCCATGGATGGATTGAAACCAAAATTGTAGAAATTGGGACTAAAAATGAGGCTTATTATTCTACAAAATGAGCTCCTACATTCTAAATCTAGAATCTAGAAAATAGGATGGGTTTTACTAATGATCCTCTTAGAATAGCTATCAAGTCGTGTTCTTTGTGGTTTGTGTGGTTATAATCGCAGGAAGCCATATGGCACAGCGTGCAGTCACCCACGTGGGAGCATGCCTATTCTCCCACATAACTGCTGCTACATGTCAAAATCTCCTCTCCTTTAAAAGTAATCAATCTCATCCATGTCTTGGTTCAAGAATGTCCTCTTTCTCTTCTCCTTGCTCCTCTTCTCACATTCCCTTTGTGCGGCATTAAAATCGACCACATTTGTGCTCCCGGTGAAGAAAGATAGTGCTACCCTTCGGTACCCAACTAAATCTTGTCTTCGACCTCGACACCCGCTACCTCTGGGTCGACTGCGACAAGGGCTACGTCTCCTCCACCTATGGCTAAGTGCACTGCGGTACAGAGAAATTGAATAACATAGATTAAAATTTAAATTACTCTTTATTAAATAACTTTTGTAGCCAAAAGATAAGGCTCTCAAACAACCAAATAAAAAATGTCAAACTTGGCTTACAAGATATAGAATAATAAAATGAGATACAACCGATCCATACATCATATCTCTTTATTAAGTAAAAGTAAATAACTTCAGCGGAAGTCTTCTTCTTGAAATCAAAGCTTCAAAATGAGTGCAAGACTTCTAAAGAGTCGGACAAGCTTTCAGCGTCTTTGGTCGTCTACTAGATTCTTAGCACCTGTGGAGACGTAGATTATTAGATTGATGTATATTGGTGAGTGGCCATAATCTATCTCACCAAAATCAACACCGTAGATTATGTTGGAGTAACACAAGTAGTTAGTTGCCTTGGAGTTTATTAACAATTTAAATATGATAGGAATAAAAAATTATATAATAACTTTCACCATTTTGTGATTCTTCCCCACGGTCGATTGTCCTTTCTTGTACATGAGTACTAAATTAATCTGCCTACATAAGACATCATTAGATATGTCACATATCTATATGGAGGTCACTAGCCACAAGCCATCTAGACTATCTATGAAATGATGGCATCCCTTTCAGCGCAGGTAGCTAAGCCCACTGAAGGTTCCATAATTTATGTGATTGTACGTCAGCATCAGTTATCCGTGTTCCTCCTAGATCGAATCGATTTCGTGGTCGCGAATATCGTTCAAAGAAACAAAACCTTTTGCACAAGTTGTTTATGACCATGTCTGTATATGCAATATTATTATAAAAGAACACATCATGCATGGTAACATAGACTTGAATAGTATGCCATATTTCTCATCTGTCTTATCATCTATCCTCGAGCTATCGCTCAAATTACTTGCCGCCCAATCCAGGCACTTAGCTTTTCATGTCCAGTCCATGAATTTATCACAAATGGCGACGAAACAGTACCAACATTTGTTAAAAAAATTTAACATAATCATCATTTTTTTACAGCAGGTTACTAGCAATATGATTACTTATCTTTCATTATCTTTCTGGATTTTTTTTACAAGGTATCACAGATCAGGGACGCAACGCAATAAAAAAGTAATCATGTTAAACGTGAAGATTAAGGATCTAATGATCAAAGCAACTCACTATTGGTGAATTGACAAAAGAAAGAGACTTCTATGCAAAATTCAAGCTTTGCCTACTTGTTCACTTGCACTTGCACCAACAAATATGATTCATTACTCTTATTCTATTTCTCTCAGAATTCAATATGAATGCAAAAATCAGTTGTAGTGCCCCGTCCCTACATCGTACCCCGTTTCCGTCCACGGGGTGCGCGAGAAAGGAACAATGTCGTTATCGATTCGGTCGGGACCGATAGGTCGGAATCGGCCGAGTCGATCGAACGGGAACGGTTGAATTAAGATCCATTCCACGTTATGGAATGGCTTCTTCGGAACCAATTCCCATATTCAGTGGGTAGTGCCTCAAGGATTGACTCTGCGGCTGAGTCGGGAGAGACCTCCCGTTGCTCTGCTTTCACGCCGCTTGTGTTGGTTTTGGCTTTGGTTTTCTGAATGCGTTTTCATGAATGTTTTCGATAGTTTTCTTGGTTTACATTTCGAACTCGCATCTCCTATCGAACTCTTGCATAATACAGTGTTCTAATCGATTGCTTGTGCGATTTCAGGTGATCGCGTAGGCGACGTCTAGCGCAGCCAACAAGTCCCTCGCCTCAAGCAAAAACTCAAAGTGAGTGGCTGACCTCCTTCATCTCGACCCTCTATTTCAAAATGAGAACTTGGGTAATAGTAATGAAATGGAATGATTCGCTTGGAAAACATAAGTTCTATGTTTGAGTAGAGAAAAGATGAATTGTGTAGAAAAGAGATAGAATTATTTTAGGCCTGCAAAACAACTAAATGAATCGATTACATAACAAGCCCCAACGGTACCCCAAATATACCTTGTTAACCTATCAAGGTCATGGACAACTTGTCGACAAGGGCGATGGTTTCTTCGAGCGGCAACCAGGGGCCACGGGACCGACTCGGCCTAGGAAGAAACAGGTTATAGCCGAGCTGGATATAAAGCAACCGATAAGACGGGGACTTGCATCGGAGCTCGCTACTTGCGTTGCAAGGGTCCCGTATTACCAGGCTTTGTCCTGGATGGCTAGTTAATGCCAGTGACCTCCAAATAAAACACTTGATATAAATTGTTATTCAACTAACAGGGAAGGTGATGGTATGTTTTATGTTGCACGACGCGCTCTGCCGAGGGAAATTCTGGTGTAACTTACTTGGGTTATATTTCGTCAAATGCTTCGTATGAAATTACCTAGGATGGTTAGAAAGATCACGAAAAGCAAGTTATGTAAATGTTTATCTAAATTCTTGAACCAAACGAGAGCCTGGAAACTAATTAGCCACTCGCCAGTACATATTGATTGTACTGATCCTCGCTCTCTCTACAGGTGCGATGAATCAGGAGTAGCGTGTCGCGTGAAGGGAGGCTACGCTCGTGTGTTTTGAAGCTTCGTCCTTGCGGTCGAAGTTTGGATCCAATCTCTTTTGAAGACTCCGCTGTCGAAGGCCAAGAAGACAGATGGAGCGACTTCCCGTCATCCCAGGTGGTTTTGTAATGCTGGTTGTAATCAAGGAATAAAATGTATGGAATGACTATCTCGTCGACGTTCATTTTGTAATGGAGTCAGCTTGTAAAAAGCTCGTACGACGCCTTTGTATCGAGTCTGTAAAAATAATATTTATTATCAATAAAGCTTAAATTTCCTTCTTTATAATGTGTGTTCAATTTACTCTTCGCATTCTCTTGTTGTTGTGTTTCGGATAACCTTATGACTATGCCTTGTGCGAGCGTAACTTAGGCTTGCACGGCATCACGCCACGGGGACGACTATCGATTTTACGAAATCAGGGATGACATAATGGTATCAGAGTATGGCTTTACGTCCTTGGCCTCTAGTATCGAGTTTCTAGTCTCAAATCGTTGGTCTCGTATCGATGAGATATGTCGTTCCATACGAGGGAGTCCGTAATAAGTTTTGTGACTAATGTATTTTTACCTTCAAAATCCTAGAAGGTGCGGTGGTGAATATGGCGACGAATAAAGAAAGTGCTTCGAGCGGCTCGAGGCCTGGACCCTCTAACGATGCCATGGAACGGATGTTGTGCATGCTGGAAGCGCAACAACAACAAGCTCAGGAGAATCAACGCCTGAATGAGCAACATCGACGGGAGACAGAGGCACATCGACGGGAGGTAGAGGCACGCCAGACCCAGTTCGAGGCCCGATTCGATGCACAATTCAAGTTACAGCAGAAGGAGCTTGATACTCTTCAGCATATTGTTCAGACAGTGGTGGCCAACAACAACAACTCTGCAACAACTCCTGTCGTGACCGAGCCTGCAGCCAGACAAAGTGAAGTCGAACCGGAGGTACCTGAGCTTATGCCTGCGGCACCGAGAAGTTTCAACTTCGACGTGTCAAAATTCACAAAGAGCTTCCGTACTTCATTTTGCGGTACTGAAGATCCTTCGTTGGCGATCGATTGGCTGGAGGAGTTAGAAGATCGGTTCGAGCTTCTGGGTGTCGATGAGTCCAAGAAAGTCGTATGTGCTCAACTTCTACTCCGATTGAACGCACACGACTGGTGGGCCGTGCAAAAGCGAGCAATCAGACGCAACGACGAGACAACGACAATTTCTTGGGCCACCTTCCGAGAGGCTTTCGAGATCGAGTACCTTTCTGAAGCCGTTCGACAAGAGAAGGAGAATGAATTCATGCAGCTAAAGCAAGGGAATATGACGGTGCGGCAGTACGCAGCAGAGTTCAACAAGTTAGCCAAGTTTGCTGGAGAATTCCTACACTCCCTAGCGAGTCGCGCTCGACGGTTCGAAGTGGGCCTACGGCCATCTATTTACGCCCATGTGTCTGTTCCAAAATACCAAACGATGGGGGAGTCTCTCAACCACGCCCTCCGCCTTGAAAGCCAATACCCTCTAGGTGCTGCCGGTGCTGTGCATACACACAATCACAAACGCCCTAGCCACGTGGGAGGAAACAATGTGACCAAGCATCCAAACAATGGACAATAAGGCGGGTATCAAGGGCGTAATCCATGGCCTTACTGCATCCGTTGTCGCCGGCCCGGTCACACTATCGCCGATTGCCGGATACCAGATGATGGATGCTGGAACTGTGGCAAGAAGGGCCACAATCGTACTGAATGTCCGACCAGGCCGAACCCAACGGTGCCCCAACAGCACCGTCCAATGGCGCCCCAATAGCACCATCCAGGGAATCAAGTTCCAGCGCCCCAAGCCCATAAACCCGCACCGTAAAATGGCCAAGACCGTCGCCCTAATGCCCAGGGCCGCGTCTACGCCATGACTCGAGATGAAGTGCATGCATCAGATACGGTCGTGACGGGTATACTAAATTTCAATAATGTGCCTGCTCGTGTACTATTTGATTCAGGCGCTTCGCATAGTTTTATATCGGCGGACTTTGCCGCCGAGCACAAATTTTTTGTAATATCATTAGATCTCGACCTTAGCGTAAGCACACCCTCGGGCACACCAATACTCACAAACTTAGCCTGTGCTGACGGGATTATCTGTATCGGCGGTCAAAAGATCGGTCTTGACATGATAGTTCTAGATATGAAGGACTTTGACATCATTCTGGGAATGGATTGGCTCGGGCCGTGCAACGCAACCATAGACTGCGTCGGAAAGACGGTCACCTTCCGCATGCTAGGAGTGTCTGAATTCTGCTTTTCGTGTGGTGAGGCGTCGTCGACCTGCATGCTGATCTCGACGATTTTTGCTCGGAGGATGCTGCATTCTGGGTGCGAAGGCTATTTGGCGTCCGTTCGAGACATGCGACAGGATGGCACAAACGCGGGTCAGACCGACGTTGTGGCAGAATTCCCCGATGTTTTCCCAGACGAGCTACCCGGTATACCCTCCGACCGAGAAATCGAGTTCAGCATCGATACATTCCTCGATACCAGACCGATTTCTAAGGCCCCGTACAGAATGGCCCCCGCCGAGCTGAAGGAACTCAAGGTCCAGTTACAAGAGTTACTCGACAGAGGATTTATTCGGCCTAGTGTTTCACCGTGGGGAGTGCCCGTGTTGTTCGTAAAGAAGAAGGATGAGTCCATGCGTCTGTGCGTCGATTACCGAGAGCTGAACAAGGCCACCATCCGGAATAAGTACCCATTGCCCCGCATAGACGACTTATTCGATCAACTGCAAGGCGCCTCGGTATTTTCGAAGATTGATCTCCGCTCGGGCTATCATCAACTCAAGATCAAGTCAGACGACGTGCAAAAGTCAGCCTTTCGTACTCGGTACGGCCACTACGAGTTCCTGGTGATGCCATTCGGCCTGACGAACGCCCCTGCCGCCTTCATAGATCTAATGAATCGGGTATTTCAACCCTTTCTTGATAAATTTGTGGTAGTCTTTATTGATGATATTCTCGTCTACTCAAAGGACAGGGCGCAGCATGCAGAACATCTACGGACCGTGCTCCAGACACTTCGAGAGAATGAGTTATATGTAAAGTGGAGTAAGTGCGAATTTTGGCTAAGCATCGTATCCTTTCTCGGTCACATCATTTCGTCCGAAGGCATTGCAGTCGATCCGAAGAAAGTGGAAGCTGTTGCTGATTGGAAGCGGCCTGCGTCTGCTAGTGAGATTTGAAGCTTTCTTGGTTTGGCGGGATACTATCATCGCTTCGTGAAAGACTTCGCGAAGATTGCATCGCCATTGACTCACCTCACTCAAAAGGGCATCGTGTATGAGTGGTCGGATGAATGTGAAGCTTCATTCCAGGAGCTAAAACAGCGACTAATTTCGGCACCCATACTCGCACTTCCGGATGGGCCAGAGGGTTTTCAGATATTCAGCGATGCTTCAGGCCAGGGCTTGGGATGTGTGCTCATGCAGCGAAACAAGGTGATATCCTTCGCCTCCAGACAGTTAAAGCCGCACGAGAAGAACTATCCTATGCACGACCTGGAGTTAGCGACGATTGTGTTTGCGTTGAAATTGTGGCGTCACTATCTATATGGCGTGGCGTGCGCAATCTATACCGACCACAAGAGCCTCAAGTATCTCTTCACCCAGAAGGAATTGAACTTGCGACGGAGGAGCTGGCTCGAACTGATCAAAGACTATGACTTGACGATCGACTACACTCCGGGCAAGGAAAATGTGGTGGCGGATGCTCTGAGTCAAAAATATCTTGCCTCGCTATCCATCAATCGCAGACTACTACAAGATCTAGAAGAAATGGGCATCGATCTCCGGGTTCGATTCAGGGATGTACGGTTGGCACAGCTGCAGTTAGAGCCGAGTTTGCTGGAAAAGATCATGGCCGCTCAGAAGGATGATCCGTACCTGAAGAAAATGTGCGAGCGAATTTCGACAGGTAGTGCGACCGACTTTACGGAAGACAAGACCGGCGTACTGAGATTGAATGGCCGACTATGTGTTCCGGATGATTCAGAACTGCGAAAGGAGATAATATCGGAGGCACATTATGCAAAATATACCTTGTATCCAAGTAGTACCAAGATATATAAGGACGTCCGTACGACCTTCTGGTGGCACAGGATGAAGAGAGATGTGGCGCTCTTCGTGTCGCAATGCATGGCCTGTCAGCAGGTGAAAGCTGAGCATCAGCGATCGGGCGGGGAGATACAGAACCTCGCTATTCCCGAGTGGAAGTGGGATAACGTCACTATGGATTTTATTGTTGGCCTACCGAAGACACCATGGGGGAACGACGCCATCTGGGTCATCGTCGATCGATTAACCAAGTCAGCGTACGTTATCGCCATCAAAGTTACTTGGAGTGTTGATCGCCTGGCGCAGAATTATCTTGACGAGATAGTACGGCTGCACGGAGTTCCAGTATCCATCGTCTCTGATCGGGATTCACGGTTCATGTCGTGATTCTGGAGTAGCCTTCAGTCGGCGCTGGGTACCAAGTTGCAGTTCAGCTCAGCTTACCATCCTCAGACCGACGGCCAAACGGAGCGCGTTAATCAGATTCTCGAAGACATGCTACGGCTCTGCACAATTAACTTCAAATCAAGCTGGAACGTCCACCTACTGCTGGCGGAATTTGCATACAACAATAGCTACCAATCCAGCATCCAAATGACGCCGTATGAAGCTTTGTACGGTCGGAAGTACAGATTGCCCATTTGCTGGGATAAAGTCGGGGAACGGCAGATACTCGGCCCGGAGCTGGTGGAACAGACTGTGGAAAAGGTCAAGCTAATTCGGGAAAGACTGAAGATTGCACAGAGTCGGCAAAAGAGCTACGCCGACACCCATCGAAGATCGCTTGAGTTCCAGGTAGGCGATCATGTGTTTTGAAGGTGTCGCCCATGCGAGGAGTTACTCGGTTCGGTACGAAGGGGAAGCTGAGTCCGAGATTCGTTGGGCCATTCGAAATACTCGAGCGGGTTGCCCCAGTAGCCTATAGAATTGCCCTACCGCCGGCACTCGAAGGTGTGCACAATGTCTTCCACGTCTCTCAGCTGCGGAAGTATGTGCACGACCCTAGCCACGTGGTGGACTTTGGCCAGCTGGAGCTAAAGTCCGACTTATCCTACGTTGAAGAGCCAGTGCAAATCTTAGAACGCAAGGATAAGCTGCTGCGAAGTCGAGTAATCCCTCTTGTTCGCGTACTCTGGAGGAACCATGCGGCGGAAGAGTCGACATGGGAACTCGAGTCAGAGATGAAAGAAAAGTTTCCTTCATTATTTTCATAGAGGTAGGTTCTATTCTTAAGTTTCGAGGACGAAACTTATTTTAGTTAGTTATGGTGTAGTGCCCCGTCCCTACATCGTACCCCATTTTCGTCTACGGGGTGCGCGAGAAAGGAACACTGTCGCTATCGATTCGGTCGGGACCGATAGGTCGGAATCGGCCGAGTCGATCGAACGAAAACAGTTGAATTAAGATCCATTCCACGTTATGGAATGGCTTTTTCGGAACCAATTCCCATATTCAGCGGGTAGTGCCTCAAGGATTGACTATGCGGCTGAGTCGGGAGAGACCTCCCGTTGCTCTGCTTTTCACGCCGCTTGTGTTGGTTTTGGCTTTGGTTTTCTGAATGCGTTTTCGTGAATGTTTTCGATGGTTTTCATGGTTTACATTTCGAACTCGCATCTCCTATCGAACTCTTGCATAATACAGTGTTCTAATCGGTTGCTTGTGCGATTTCAGGTGATCGCGTAGGCGACGTCTAGCGCAGCCAACAAGTCCCTCGCCTCAAGCAAAAACTCAAGGTGAGTGGCTGACCTCCTTCATCTCGACCCTCTATTTCAAAAATGAGAACTTGGGTAATGGTAATGAAATGGAATGATTCGCTTGGAAAACACAAGTCCTATGTTTGAGTAGAGAAAAGATGAATTGTGTAGAAAAGAGATAGAATTATTTTAGGCCTGCAAAACAACTAAATGAATCGATTAAATAACAAGCCCCAACGGTACCCCAAAAATACCTTGTTAACCTATCAAGGTCATGGACAACTTGTCGACAAGGACGATGGTTTCTTCGAGCGGCAACCCGGGGCCACGGGACCGACTCGGCCTAGGAAGAAACAGGTTATAGCCGAGCTGGGTATGAAGCAACCGGTAAGACGGGGACTTGCATCGGAGCTCGCTACTTGCGTTGCAAGGGTCCCGTATTACCAGGCTATGTCCAGGATGGCTAGTTAATGCCGGTGACCTCCACATCAAACACTTGATATAAATTGTTATTCAACTAACAGGGAAGGTGATGGTATGTTTTATGTTGCACGGCGCGCTCTGCCGAGGGAAATTCTGGTGTAACTTACTTGGGTTATGTTTCGTCAAATGCTTCGTATGAAATTACCTAGGATGGTTAGAAAGATCACGAAAAGCAAGTTATGTAAATGTTTATCTAAATTCTTGAACCAAATGAGAGCCTGGAAACTAATTAGCCACTCGCCAGTACATGTTGATTGTACTGATCCTCGCTCTCTCTACAGATGCGATGAATCAGGAGGAACGTGCCGCGTGAAGGGAGGCTATGCTCGTGTGTTTTGAAGCTTCGTCCTTGCGGTCGAAGTTTGGATCCAATCTCTTTTGAAGACTCCGCTGTCGAAGGCCAAGAAGACAGATGGAGCGACTTTCCGTCATCCCAGGTGGTTTTGTAATGCTGGTTGTAATCAAGGGATGAAATGTATGGAATGACTATCTCGTCGATGTTCATTTTGTAATGGAGTCAGTTTGTAAAAAGCCCGCGCGGCGCCTTTGTATCGAGTCTGTAAAAATAATTTTCATTATCAATAAAGCTTAAATTTCCTTCTCTATAATGTGTGTTCAATTTACTCTGCGCATTCTCTTGTTGTTGTGTTTCGGATAACCTTATGACTATGCCTTGTGCGAGCGCAACTTAGGCTTGCACGGCATCACACTCGGGGGACGACTATCGATTTTACGGAATCGGGGCGTGACATCGGTGAAGGCAAAGAATGAAAACATCCATCGAAAATATTCAGAAAGGCGCATCCAAAACCAATATCAAAAGCAACATCAAAATCGAAAGTAGAAAGGTTTGAGGAAAAGACTCTTATATAGAGTTCATTCTTCAAAACATGATTCACTGCATTAGGAAAAGATTCGAAATAAGTCCATCCAAAATGAGAAAAGGGTCTCAATTCATTATGTTCCGATCAATCGATACAAGCAAGATTTTTCTCATTATTCTATTTCGATTTGGCCATTCCAACCACTAGCCCACATCATGCTCCGAACAGGAGCAAGGCACTGCAACAAAAATATAAACGCTAATTCGTCGCTATTTTTTTCTTTGCTATTTGACGTTAAGATGTCGAAACGTAAACATTTTAGCGACAGATATTGGTCAGCGACATTGGTCGTAGCGACGGATTATTTCTATCTTCTAATTTCTATTGCTAATTAGCATTAGTAAAGGATTTTTTAGATATAGCAAGGAATCATCGTTAAATTTTTGTATTTTTTGCAGTGATGGTTATGTCTAGACAGAACCACGAATCAAGAACTTGACAAAAAATTGTCTTTGGAATTGTATCTCGCATTCGGTTCAGTTCTCTAGGTTCGCAAATGAGTTGTATAGAAAATCTAGTCCCCCCTCATCGGATGGAAAGTGGAAGGTTGAGTAGATTTATGAGATTGGTTCTGAACGTAATAAAAGATTTTCCTTTTAAGTCATATGGAAAAAGTCAAACATCATACCTCATGGGATGAACTCTACAGCACGTTCCTAACAAGTGGTATCAGAGCCCGAAACGAGTCGAACAAGATTGGGTACTCTTAATTGTTTCGAGACAGATTGAACCAACATGTCCATGATACGTATAATCGGATTCAAGGTGGGTCCTAAGGTAAAGGTGGATCCTAAGGTAAAGTTGTCACCATAAGATGGTTAAGGCCAAAGGGCCTAAGGTTGCTGGATTATACGAATTTGCTCTTAAGGTGGAGTTCAAGAGCATCTCGCTAAGGTGGTCCCCTGTTGGAGGGACTATCTTCAAAGGTGGATCTAGTTGCCGTGTCCAAGATGGAGCAAGACGTACGTGTGGTTAGTACCTAATAGTGGTGCGGTTCACTGAACGTATTGGTTTAACTCTATATTCGAATGGATCGATATGCTATTATACTTGATCTCCTAATTGTTCAAGCTCATCTAGATACGAGTTGTAGGTGAGGATTGTTGGGTTGTATCTCGCATCTAGTTGGACACTATGGTTCACAAAGGAGTTGTCTATAAAGTCTAGTCTCACATCACATAGGAGTACTGGGAGGTTATATAGTATATATGATTGGTCCTGGACTTAAGAATGAACTTTTATTTTTTGTAAGTTATATGGATGAGTTCAAAATCATACCTGGTGGATCAGGTCTACTTTGGATCTTACAGCATTTCCCCAAAAAAAAAAAAAAAAAAAACCCTTTAAGACATCACTACCATTTGATTGTTGAATTAAACAGAGTTAAGACTCATAGTTCCTTACATCGAGAATTGAGGTAAACCCAAAAGACATACTACCAAATCCAGGGGGGACAGACAGTTTAAACACAGATTTGAGCTTCTTAGATCCTTCTCATGCTTTGGATGTGAAGTTGAATTGGCCGCAATTGGTCTGGCCGAAGCCCAGCACCGACTTCTTGAGATCAAACTGCAGAAGGTGGTTCTCCAGTTGATATCCTCCGATCACGATCGACGTTACCGGGCTTTCCCCTGCGTCGACGAAGCCGAGGCACAGCACGCCCTCCTTGGCCGGAACCATGTAGTTGGACCCAGTGATCTTCCAGGAAACATCCTCATTCTGCAGCACCAGGTCGATCCGCGGCACTGCCGGCCCTGACGGAGTGCTAATTCTGAACGACTTAGCATTGTAGCACAGTTCGAACGGCTTCACCGGAGGGACCCCAGAAGCCTTGCTCATTCCTGCGTCGAACGCCCCGGTCAGCGCCTTGAAGATGGAGGTCTGCAGCTCGGCGTAAGGGGCTACGGTGCTGATCTTGGTTCCTCCGTCGCCGCGCTTGTTTATGGCGAGCAGCGTCTTGTTCACCGGCACGACTTTGTCGCCGAACTTTATTGCGGTCACTCCGATGAAGTGGTCGACCGACTTCTCCCCCTTGACGTAGGTGCCGGAGGTGCTCACCCGGTTGATGAGGAGGGGAGTGTGGAGGAAGGACGAGGAGGGGCCTTCGCCGAAGAAGATGGCGCCGTCCGAAGCGGGGGAGGAGGGCAGGCAGATGGCGAACTTGGGCCGCAGGCCGAACTCGACCGCGAGCTGGATGGGGAGGCCGATGCGGTTGCGGCCGAGGCCGGCCATGCCGACGGCGCCGCGGGCGAGGCCCTTGACGAGGGAGGCGGGCGCGCAGGTGAATATGAAGTCGTTGGTGGAGACGAGGGGGCCGGAGGAGGAGGAGGAGCCGTCGGCGGAGCGGAGGGCGAGGGAGTCCTGGGCCAGCTCGCCGACGGTGGAGAGGAAGGGATTCTGGGGGTCGACGGCGCAGGTGTTGTTGTTGCAGCCGGGGCCATGGGGGAGGAAGCAGTCGCCGCAGCCGGTGGTGGGGGAGAGCTGGCACTGAGGGGTCCCGCAGCGGACGGGGCGGTAGGTGGAGGAGACGTAGTTGCGCTCGCAGTCGACCCAGAGGAAGCGGCCTCCGAGGTCGACGACGAGGTCGAGGAGGCGGAGAGGGGTGCGCTGGCGGATGCGAGTGACGTACTGGCTGGTGGCGGCGTCTTTCCTGACCGGGAGGGCGAGGGCGTGGACGTGCGGCTTGGAGGCGGCGGAGGAGAGGGAGAGGAGAGAGAGGAGCAGCAGGGAGGAGAGGAGGAGGAGGTGTTTGAAGGAAGAAGCCATGGGATGGGAGTGAGTAGAGGGGGAAGACTGAGAGTTTTCGAATTTCGAGTGGGAGCTGCTGCTGTTTATATTATATATATATATATATATATATATATATATATATATATATATATATATATATATATATATATATAAATAGAGCCGCACGTGCCGTCTGCGATTCTTAAAAAAATTCCAAAATTAGTCTCTTTGACCAACCCATGCGGAAAGGTTGCTCAGATCCAGGATAGGAAAATGGGCGCGTTGGTCTTAAGAATGTTATCGTGTTAAAGCAATTTGGTTGGCTGCAATAATGTCAGTATTTATTGTTATATTTGTTGGGGTTGGGTAGGGCCCTCAACGTGAACAATGTGTCAGAATGTTCGCGTATCTATATATATATATAATAGCAAAATAGTTGGAACAAATTACAAACATGCCATTTTCCCGTCCAAATTCAGCCAAAGTAAAAAAAAAAAAAAAAACAGTCCACTTTTCTCAGCTAAACAAATTCAAACTATTCAAATTAAACACAACAGCCATTTTTCCGCCTAAAGTCAGCTGTAAACAATTAAACCCATGCAATTTACAACAAAAGAAGTTAAAATTTGAACTGAACCATACCCAAATCCACTTTTCTCCAGAACCAAGACAACTGTTGAGTTTTCCAACATAATTTACATTAATAATCTGTCTGAGTTTACTGGCTATAAATACAGTAAAAATTGGCAACCATTCTCACTCTCCCGGCTTTCAGAAAAGGGAAAAAAAAAATTCTTCACCCATGGCTCCTTTCTTCTCTCTAATTCGTGAGATCAGTCCAACGAAAACATTCTGGAATTTGAAAGTTCGACTTATTCGTATGTATGATGTACCCGGATACGGAGGAAAAGGGCAACCATTCAGTCTCGAATGTGTATTTCACGATTCTGAGGTAACTTTATTTATCCATAAACCAGTTACATTCTGCAATTCTGTTTACGTTAGCTAAACTCAGAATTAGGTTAAGATAGAACAAATGCTTTTCCTACAACAGCATATATTATTACAACCCATTTCACACGAAATTGTACAATTTTTAAACACCTGCAAGCAATAGGAAATGAAATTTTAAACCCGGTAGAGTGAGAATGGTTGTTTATTCTGAGAAACAATTAGAAGAAAAACCATATGGTTACACAACGAAATAGTACAAATGATTAAACAGCTGTCAGCAATATTAAAAAACGAAGGTTGAGAAATTTTGCTATAGACTCAGATTTAGTACAACCGACCAATGGCTGCAACGAGTACCCCGCCAATGGTTGCCAAATCATCATGTCAATGGACCAATGGCTGTAACGAATGCCAAATCATCATGTCAAGTGTACCAATGGCTGCAACGAATGCCCCGCCAATGGTTTTAACTATACGAACGCAATGTGTTAAATGATAAAACAAAAAAACAATACCATATGGTTATAGAAAATCTGACCAGTGCAATGGGTATAGAAAACAGGGAAATCTGACCAGTGCAATGGGTATAGAAAACAGGGAAATCATCTCAGTTACTAGCATTACCAAAGTTAAGGAAATCAAACCTTAGTTTACATTAGGAAAAAAAACCAAAATCTCAGTTAAAAGGATGGAAGGAAAACCTATTTAGAAATCTGAAACTAATTGACAGTGTGTGAAACTAATTTTTATTACATGTCCGTTGAATCTGTTAATTTTTAAGTTCAACCATTAGCATCTAACGTGTTTAGGAAACGGTGGTTTTGGGGAGATCCCAAAAATTGCTGAAAATAAAATTAAATATTAAAACAACATTCATATATAAATATATCCGTAAATGTACATACAACTTAGGAAATAAATTAAAAAATATGATGATGATAATTTACCAACATGTAATAAAAATTAACAGATTCCACGAACAAATTTATTCACAGAATATCTTGAATAATAAAAAATAATACCAATGATTTCATAATTATAGATATTTGCAGTATTTCAATGATAATAAAATTAGCTGCATACTTGAATAAATTATATGCATAAATATTTTTGTACTGATTTCATTTTTTTCCTTTGCAGGGAGATCGAATTCAAGCAAGTATTAAAAAAGATTTAATCTCCAACTTTCAACCTTTGCTGAATGAGAGAAGAGTCTATGTTGTTCGTTGTTTTGTTGTTACAAATAACAACATGAAATACAAAACAACCGCAAATAAATACAAGATATTATTCTTAGCAAAAACGAAAGTTGTTGAAATATTTGACGATAAATTTTCTTCCTTTGTCTTGAGTATCCTAAGAATCTTGAAACAGTGGAATGTAAAGGAAATCAATGATTCACATTATCTCATGCACAACCAGTTCATTTCAGTTTATTAGGGAGAATACAAACTCAGGTTTTAGGAAAATCTGACCAGTGCAATGTGTATAGAAAACAGGGAAATCATCTCAGTTACTAGCATTACAAGACATGGAATCTCATTAAATGCCGTACATCAACTTATGTTATTCTCAATGTAGTTTTCATTTGTGTTAAATATGTAGTTGAAGAGATTATATATAATCCTTTTTTGCTGCTATTAGATAATCTAATTTAATACAAACAATGAAACATTACTACAAATAAGGAATGACATTTTACCATTATTAAAAGTTGATTATATATACAATTAAGATGGTATATTAAAGCAGCAAACAACATGCAAACATATAAATTATTTTTCTACAAAGTCAATTGTATGAAAAAAGAGCTGGACATACAACATATACATTATCACCCTTGGAATCTCATTAAATGCCGTACATCAAATGATGATGTTTAACAACCAAAATATAGGTTCATAATATTATCATTAAAATTCAAAAGTCAGCCTTTGCCGTTCATTAATGTTAATTGTACTTTTGTTATTATCATTAAAATTCAAACTAATATAATTTATTAGTAATAACTATTTACATTAAACTTATTTAAATTGTACAAATATTAATAATAATATTACAAAGTTTTTGCTCGCAGTTAATATGCCAATGTACAACATTATTCTAAATAATACAATTTAAATTCATCAAACTTAAAAAGTTAATTTCGAAACAAATGTTTATGCAAAAAAAGGTAAGAAACAAATATCATTCAAAATACTTGAATTCCCTCTTCTAAATTTAGTGTCTCCATAAAAAAACATATTGAATATTAAAACATTATAGATCGGAAATCGGGATTGTATACTATTTAAATTAAATATTGTTCTAATTACAACTGTTTTTTGTATATCTAGAATAATAGTTGTCTTTACATCATTTGAACATTAAAAAAAATGCTTTATGTTTAAAACATGTATGTATGTATACATTGGAAATCGGTTTAGCAGAATATTTATATTAGATATGATGCCATTAAAGCTTTTTTTTTTGAAAATCTAAAATTCAGTTGTCCATACATCATTAGATACTTTATCATTAGATACTTTAAAATAAAATGCTTAGCAACAAACTGTTGGAAAAGATTACTTTTGTCTTCCCAATACAAACTAAACATATTTACATATGATGGATGCCACACAACTAAATAATACAATTTAAAACATATTGATTATTAAAACATTATAGATCGGAAATCGGAATTGTATAATGTTTATATTAAATATTGTTCTAATTACAACTGTTTTTTGGACAACTAGAATAATAGTTGTTCATACATCATTTGAACATTAAAAAAAAATGCTTTATGTTTAAAACATGTATGTATACATTGGAAATCATTTTATCAGAATATTTATTTTAAAAGATTACTTTTGTCTTCCCAATACAAACTAATCATGAAATGACAGCCTACATATATTGGCCTAATTATACAAAAAACGATGCATGGACAAATTCATACAGCTCTAATGATGTGTGGATAACAGCAAAAACTGTTGGCATTCCTATTTTTCCTCCTCACAATACAAAAAAAATCATTAATTGTATGCCTATATATTGGACTTACACATTCAAGAATGGTGTTTCAATTTTGTCACTTCCAAATCACAACAGAAATATAACAAGGAAGGAACTATTACAAAGGAAAAATTGAGAATGAAGAAGCTGACAAGGAGTACAACACTTAACAAGCGTCCGAAACTTACAAACGATAAAGGAGGTAATAGTTCCATCTAATTTCTGGTGTTATGCTACAATTGTTATTTTAATTTTAATTACTTCTAATAGTGCAGAATATTTTTATCACTAATATACATTTTAAACATCAGATAACTTTTCTAACTTATTTAGCTGAAAATTACCATTTAACAGTCATAAATAACGTGTTGGTCCTAAAAATACTGTACCAACATTATTTTACAAGACTATATTTAAATTTAGAATGATATTAGTGATAAAAATACTGTACCAACATAAATAACGTGTTGGTCCTAAAAATACTGTACCAACATTATTCTAAAAATATTCAGTATAAGACTATATTTAAATTTATTTAGATGATATTCAGTACAAGAGTAGACAAGAGTAGATTTATACCTTCATGTTGTAGGTGACCATTTCGAAGTAGTTCATTGACTCATAGAAGGCAATAAATACCTGTAAATATTAATCAATAATAAATTTAATGATATATCTATATAACAGAATCAGTTCCCTTCCCCAATAACGGAAAGAACCGAAAAAATCATTAAAAAAATGAAAAAGAAAAAAAAAGGTTTAAATACGTAAATCAACCAATATAAGTTTAGATCTATAACATACACAATTTATTGATTAAGTAGTGAAGCAATGAAAATTGGAAAAACCGCATATCAAACTGATTTAAATTCGTATATCCAGAACATAAAATTTTGAACCACCAAAAATATATATTTAAATTTCTTTTCCTATGCGTATAATGAAAGAAAATCTCATGATAAAACTGTTTATGGAGATTTAGCATACGAATAGAAAGAGAAAAATAATCAAGAAAATGATTAAGAGATTATAAACCAAAGAAAAACCAAACATAACTCAAATTTGTGAAAGATGAAACGTAGGAATGGAAAGAGGAATAGAAAACAAGAAATGAAGTGATTCTATACCATTCAATGCTCCCAATACCATGGGTTAGTAAAACCGTGGGCTACTAAAACCATGGTCTACAAAATCTGTGGGCTAAAACCATTCCGGAATTTTTTGGGTCTCCCCAAAACCACGGTTTCCTAAAACCGTCTGATGCTCAAAAAAATTCGTTCAAAAAAATAAATAAAAGAACATAGGCAACCGAGATTTATATCTATCTGTGTCATGAATTACTGTGAAAAACTTGAAAAATAAATTGTTGAATTTAAACTGTAAAAATAAAGAAAAATATATGATGAAAGAATTTGTCAGTATACGGTTTAAAAACAAGACAAATAAAAACAAAAGACCCGAAAACAATACGTTCCCTTCCCCAAAAAGAAAAAAAAAATGGTGGAAATACGTAAAACTTTCAATATATCCAAGATCTATAACATACACAATTTATTGATTAAGGAGAGAACAATGAAAATTGGACAAAAACCTCACAAATTGGCCTAAATCCTTAGATCCAGAACAAAAAAATTTGATTCGGACGAAAAATAAACATTTAAATTCCATTTACCATTCTTATAATCAAAAAAAAAACAAGTAGATTTTATGATGGAGATGTAGCATACGGATGGAAAGAGAAAGATTAAAGGAAAAAAAGAATTAAGAGATTACAAACCAAAGAAAAACCAAATGTAACTCAAATTTGTGGAAGATGAAACGTACGAATGGAAAGAGGAGAAGAAAAAAAATGAAGTGATTCTTTTACCATTCAATGCTGAGGTCTCCCTAATACCATCGGTTGGTAAAACCGCGGGCTACTAAAACCACGGTCTAAAAAATATGTGGGCTAAAACCACGGTTTCAGCAATTTTTTGGGTCTTCCCAAAACCACAGTCCAAAACCACCGTTTCAGCAATTTTTTTGGTCTCCCCAAAACCACCATTTATGGAAGAAAAAAAATATTAATATAAAAATTGAAATATATATATATATATATATATATATATATATATATATATATATATATATATATATATTAAATTCTTATTAATTTAATCTATCTATCTGTGTCATGAATTTCTAAGAAAAACTTGAAATATAAATTGTTGAATTTAAACTGTAAAAATAAATTTAAATATATGATGAAAGAATTTGTCAACATACTGTTTAAAAACACGACAAATAAAATCAAAAGACCCGAAAAAATCCGTTCCCTTCCCCAAAAAGAAAAAAAAATGGTCGAAATACGTAAAACTTTTAATATGCAGTGAAGATGGAGATCAATGTAACTCAACAATAAATGTTGTGTATAAGGAAGTATTTCAAAATTTGTAGAAGTAAGTGAAATGTTATCTTTTATGTCATCAAAATAGACTTTATCGTTTTATTTTATTTACATTGAGGTATATATTATTATAATTCGTTCAAAAACATATTAATATATGTTGGTCCAAGATATTTTGTGAATTACATACATAGTACTAATGATAATTACGTTGCTAAAATTTAATTTCTAAATAATCATATTAATATAATGTTATCTTACATGTATTTCAAAATTGAGTTTATTCTAACTTTTGTTTTAATTTCAAATGTTAAATAAATATCAAGAACATTCACTTATTTATTTTGCGGTTTAAAATAATTTTAAATATACAAACCGTGCATCGCACGGGTGACATACTAGTTATGCCTACATCGAAGAAGTTCAGAGTAAAGATGGATTGCTTTGAGTGTGTATCCGATATTTTGGAAAACTGGTATCGAAGGCAGCAGGGCCGGTCGATATATCCTAGTGAGAAATTTGTAGAGAGTTTATTCTTCTAATTCATTAGTGAATATATTTTTAAGATTGGATTCTGAACGTTTTATGATTTTTTTTCGAAAGAATTTTATTTACTTAAAAGAATGTCTTTGTTTGTATTTGATTTTTTGTGTAATTTTGGCAAATTAATTTTCTGTGTTTTTTCGGTTTTCTCACACTCTTTATTGGGGAATTCTGCATTTCATTCCTAACAATATTATATTATTTTTAGAATTTATTTTAGTACATGAGAAGATTAATTGTCTCAGTATTCTCAATTCTCATCCACTAATCAAAGCTGAAAGCTTGAACATAACTATTCAAAAGGGTTGGAGTAATCACCGCAAACGAATAAGTTAGGATCTTTTAGTTTAGAGCGTGACCAGGAACAAGATGTTAGAGCATCATTAGTAAGGTCCATCCCATTTTCTAAATTCTAGATTTAGAATGTAGGGGCTCATTTTGTAGAATAATAAGGCTCATTTTTAGTTCCAATTTCTACAATTTCGGTCACAACCCATTCATTCTGTAGAATAGTAAGTTCCAATTTGGAGCCTAACTTTCTAAATTCTAAACTTTATATTATTTTTTTCCTACATTAATTTTTGACCACACAATTTTTGGGACCGGAGCACACTTTATCATTTCCTACTATTCTCATACAAATCCAACCCATTCTACATTTAACTTTTTTTTGAAATTTTGGGCTCCAAATTGCATTGGAGAGTCCCAACTACTAATGATGCTCTTAGGCCTCGTTCGGTTACCGGAATTTGAGCTTGGGAAAGGAAAGTGATTCCTTTCCTATGTTTGGGAGTCAAAGGAAAGTTGTTGGAAAGGAAAAATGATTCCCAAGAGGTAGAAAAATAGGGAGGAAAGTGGTTCCTCTCATTTATCTAAGGAATCACTTTCCCTCCAACTTTTTCGCATTTATTACAAAAAGTTTTGACCAAAATATCCATGTTCATAATATTATTTACCATTTTTATCCATAATATCTTTTAGACAAAAATATTTCTGAGTAATAATTATTTTTATTAGCACAAGGGTATTTTTGAAAAATTGACTTGATTTTGTTTCCTTTCTTTACAAACACCAAACACTATAATAAAAATTAAAGATATATTTTGGCTATAATCCCGATCTTTTCAAACACCGAAATTTTTTTTTTTATAGGAATTATAATTTTTTAAAGGAAAAAAAATAACAAAGAATCAATTTTCTTTCCTTCCCATTCCGCGAACCAAACAAGGCCTTAGGGTTAAACTTGCGGAGTGAGTTGCTTTATGAGTAAGCTGACAAACTACTCCGTCAGTCAAGTGTGCGCCATTGGAGAAGGAGAGAAACAGGTTATTATGATATTATATACTGAAAAGTTTGTTGAACAATACTTAACTTATTTAAATTTGGAACAATAATTAACTAATTTAAATTTAAGGGTTGGGGGTCGTTGACAGGATTTGGGGTTTCTCATAAATGATCATCTCATTAAGATCATCTGATAGAGGTGTATTTCCAGCTTCGACAGCTTGGCATATTATGGGCTAAAGGTCAAGAATGGATTATAACAGCAGCACAAGGAACCAACAAGTAATTCTATATAGTAACCCATGGAATGTAGGGTTAACAATATCGTAACCATTTAATTATGAACCAGCAGATGAATTTGCAGCTCATTTACAATGTGGTTTCTCTTTAAGAATCTATCTAAAGTGAAAAACATTAAAAATAAAGGACTAGGCTATACATATAGAGCCTGTGAAGATTTGTTTTCTATATCCATGTGGTATATGAAAAAGGGTCTCACACAAATATTGACTTTTTTTAAGGGCACCACACAAATTGCTAGGGGCTATCACTTACTAGGGGACAGTCTAGATTTGAGGAACTTTTACTGGAGGCGTCCCAAAAATTACTTGGGGCTATCCCCCCCCCCCCCCAAAACCCTCTCTTTCATTTCATTATCATTAAAAAATTCTCTCTCTTCAAAATCCTCTCTCCAAAACCCTCTAAAATCCTCTACTCTCCAAAACCCTACTCTTCAAAACCCTCTCTCCATAATCATACTCTCCAAAACCCTCTCTCCAAAACCCTACTCTTCCAAGATCATCAATGGCACCGAAGAAGAAACCGTCAACACAAGCTAGGTATGTTTCCTAATTATTGTATAATTTATTTTACATTTCAAAGTACATTTCGAATCTTTGAGAAATCTCTTAAATGTTATTATAAATTAGGTTAGAACAATTCAAAGTACATTTTGAAATCGAAAATCTCCTTTTTTTCGTTTAAACGTAACCTAGAACACGAAACTGCTGTTCGGCTGGTCGTCATCCCTAAGGACTGCAGAAGAACGGACAGTCCTACTGCCAAAGTGGACTGTCATGCATTAGGCAGTCCTGTTATAAAATAGGACTGCCATCTCTCTGGCAGTCCTGATAGAATGATGGACTGCCAGGAGCATGGCAGTCCTGAAGGCCAACTTCACAATTTCATTTACATCCATTATTTAATGACTCTAATCCTATAATACTAACCCTATGTTATCCTGTAGTCCTGTGGCCGCTCCCAAAAGAAAGTGACCCCCCACCGCATCCTTGCGCAGGGAACGTAGTGAGCGGCCTCGTCCTCTTGAGAGACCAATCAGAATTTCAGAACCGCAGCAACAAGGGGAACAACCACACCCCCATTCTCGTTCGAAGCAACGAGGTCCTCCTAGTCCTCCGTCTTCTTCCGATGACGACGACGACGTACCTATCAGCCAAATTCTAGGACGAGGTGGTTCTGGTGTCGGTCCTTCTGAGGATCCTGTCCGTACGCCCGGTGTCGGTCCTTCTAAGGATCCTGTTCGTTCGGCCGATGTCGATCCTTCTGAGGAGGAGGAGGATGTCCGTCCGCCGGGTTGCTCAATGTTGTTGTCGTTCGACAACCACATTGCTTGTGAAATATGGAAGAACCCGGTATGTATATTATGTTTGTAAGTTTCCGTTTATATATATATATATATATATATATATATATATTTCATAATCGTATTTTTATTATCTTGTACGACATACAGGAGAGTTGTCGTATTCTTAGGGCCGTGAGCCACGGAAGGAAGTGTGTTGCCTGGTCTTTTAACCATTTACCCGAGGACGTCCAGACCAAAATATTTTCTACCGGTCTACAAAATTTGGCTAGATATGCCTACAAGACGCAAGACAGTGCTCTCATATCGGCCTTTGTGGAGAGATGGTTCGGAGACCAACACATTTCATCTCCCAGCGGGGGAGTTGACCATTACCCTGGACGACGTCTATCAGATACTGGAGTTGCCGGTGGAGGGACGGGCCATGACAAATGAATATTTATGTACAGAGAAGGATCTCGAGTGGTACGATCGTATAGTTGATTTTGTAGAAGAGAACCTTGGGGTGGAGGCCACTACCTTTACAACCCTGCCGGGCTTCAAGAAGTTCTACGAAATTCCTCTGTCATGGTTGGTGGAGAATTTCAAAGGCCCGCATGAGGCGGATGATGAAACCATTGAGAGGGTGGCCCGGGCATACATGCTCTTCATACTTGGATCGGTCGCCACTCCAGACAAGTCGGGAACCTTTACACATGCTAGGTATCTTGCGAATCTATCTGTTATAGACGACGTAGGAGCCATATCCTGGGGCAGCGGTATACTTGCTAACCTTTACCGCGAGCTTGGTATAGCATCCCGTGTTGGAACCAAGACCATGGCGGGATGCCAGACTCTACTCCATGTAAGAAAATTTCTAACATTTTAAACTAATATACTAGCTAGATTTTATTGTTAATTTACTGACTATTTATTTACAAATTGTATAGGCATGGATATATACGAGCACTTTCCGATGCTCAAGCGGGGTGAGCCGAACCCACGCTATTAGGAGCACCTTCCTAGAGTATGTCAATGGAAGCCAACTCAGCTGGAAACTAAAAATCATGAAACGCTGGTTTCCATTCATGATGCTCTGGATAATTTGGTGCCAGAAGAGGTTAGTAGATAGCGCGTAGATAGCGTAGACTATTTATTTGGTATATTTATTTGTTGACTATTTTTTTTTTACTTTTGTCCTACAGATAGTTTGGCACCCATACCGGGATCTCCGGTAACAAAATCGCCATCTGCAACCAGTATCTCTATTTCATGGTATGATCACATGCTATGATATTACGGAGCCTTACATGCCTGATAGAGTACTGTATTAGTTTGGCCTCGTACAAACTGTGCCGCAGCGCACATTAAGGTTATTGGAGCCTCCGTGCGGGACCCAACCTTTGAACTACAAGCCACCCTATTTCGACTGGGTGACCGACTGCTATGCCGAGTGGCAACGACATTTGCTGGGGGAAGAACTTCGACAACCGGTGGAGGAGTTGCACGACTGCAGCGACGACTACATGTCGTACTACTTGGCAGTCGGACATCCTAAGTTGTCGAACCCTAGAAATCCAGGACCCGTTGCCGTTGGAGCTCTAGGACCTCTGCCTTCAAAAAATGTCTCGTATGCTTCATTGGTCAAGATGGTAAGTTTATAAATTATAGTTTGTAAATACTTTCAAATTTAACTCTCTTAATTGGCGTTTTGTTACCGTTGACAGGCTGCTCGGGTGAAGGCTTTGGCGAAATCCCTCCGATCGGGCTGCTAGAACAATGAATGTGTCAATATCGCGGACCAGTTTGAGCATATCGACGACACTGTCAAATTTTCTTTCATACAAAATCGGAAGACGCGTACGAAGTCCCGACATGATCACTGATTTGATTAAGTTTTCTATTATAAAAATTGTATTTTGGAAATTGTGATGTTGGATACATTATGGAAATTGTTGATGTTTAACTTGTTGGATACATTATGAAAATTGTATGTTGGATACATTATAGAAATTGTGATGTTTAACTTGTGATGATTAACCTGGAGGTTTAACTTGTTGGCAAATTGTGATATTGGATCAATTTTCATGTTTAATTTGTATGTGTATATTCTCTGATTAAATAGTGCTGTTTAAATTGTGATGTTTAAGTTGTGGTGTTTAACATAGATGTACATTCATTGTGTGTGAGTTACAAACTCGCTCACAGTGAGTTTTGGTCAGGACTGCCAAACCACTGGCAGTCCTTATGTGAATAAGGACTGCCAGTGGTCTGGCAGTCCTGATCAAAACTAACTGTGTGTAAGTTTAAAACTCACAAACAGTGAGTTTTGGTCAGGACTTTGATCAGGACTGCCAGATCACAAGCAGTCCTTATGTGAATCAGGACTGCCAGTGGTCTGGCAGTCCTGATCAAAACTCACTGTGTGAGTTCAAAACTCACACACAGTGAGTTATGGTTAGGACTGCCAGACCACTAGCAGTCCTAGTGTGAAACAGGACTGCCAGTGGTCTGGCAGTCCTAATCAAACTCACACATAATGAGTTTTGATCAGGACTGCCAGACCACTGGCAGTCTTTATGTGAATCAGGACTGCCAGTGGTCTGGCAGTCCTGATCAAAACTCATTGTGTGAGTTCAAAACTCACACACAGTGAGTTATGGTCAGGACTGCCAGACCACTTGAAGTCCTAGTGTGAAACAGGACTGCCAGTATTCTGGCAGTCCTGATCAAACTCACACACAGTGAGTTTTGATCAGGACTGCCAGTCCTTATGTGAATCAGGACTGCCAGTGGTCTGGCAGTCCTAATCAAAACTCACTGTGTGTGAGTTCAAAACTCACACACAGTAAGTTTTGGTCAGGACTGCCAGACCACTGGCAGTCCTAGTATGAAACAGGACTGCCAGTGTTCTGGCAGTCCTGATCAAACTCACACAGTGAGTTTTGATATGGACTGCCAGATCCCTGGCAGTCCTTATGTGAATCAGGACTGCCAGTGATCTGGCAGTCCTGATCAAAACTCACTGTGTGTGAGTTTAAAACTCACTGTGTGTGAAAACTCACTGTCAATGGACATAAGTAGGATATTTTACACAAGTCCATATTGTACACATAATGCAAGAACATGAAATTTGACTTCATACGTATAACGGACAGAAAAAAGTAAAAAACAAAAAACATATATTTGACTTCATATTTCAAAATGATATACTTTGATGTTTACATATACAAAATGGGTCATCCATACACAAAATGTGAAAACTTAATTCAGTCGATTTCGACGTCGTAGTAGCCAACCGGTAAGTCTCTTGGCTCTTCCATCTTCAACAGTTTCCTACAATGATTGATTTGATGATCAAAAGGTTCGGTCCAGGACTTCGCTTCTGTCGGTGCTAGTTTGTACCAAACTGTTGTAGGTGGAGGAATCGGAGAATGACCGATCATCCTTAGCATGACAAAGTGATCTTTGATTTGACCTATAGTACATAGATTAGTTTGTCTGTGCTCCGCCGAAGGAGCGCACATGGGGAAAAATGTATTACGAATCCCTGCCGAATAAAGTATAACAGGGATCCAGTACCGATTAGCAAATAAATACAAGGCAGACGGGACGAACATGTAATGGTCTGGCCCGGTAACACTGTCAGTGCAAGGAATACTTATCAACAAACTTACAACTGTTTCTTCGCTTAGGATGCGGGAGTATAATGGAAGACGGCTCTCTAATTCCTCGTACAGCTCCTACCTCACTTGCCTCCATCCGTCTTTGTCAGAATAACCAAGATGTATTGCAAGCACATAAAATCCGCAATGGCCAACCCCCGGGACATCAACAATAGACCAGATGTAACTGCGAATCTCAGGATGAAAATTATGGATATACAAACGCAACGTTTGTATTTCCACAGTATCTTCGTTTGCAATATCCGTTTTCTCCTTTTTTTCGGCGAATGATAAGCTTGCTCTTTCGTGCAGGCGGAGCTTGCTCTAAGCTTCATTCAATATGCTCAAAGGATGATGGATCTCTCTTAGTTGACTCAAGCATTCTCTTCTGTGAACTACTCATTCTTGTTTGAGGCCTGCCCTTAGGATTGGAAATAACGGACGGCTCATGCATTCTAGTAGTCACCGGACATACAAGTTCTTGGATTTTAACCTCAATGCACTCCCGCTCTGCTCCTACTGAGGCACACCACCGTGCGTGGAGAAGTTTCACTTGTGGTAAAGAGAAGAAATCACCGTCTGTCTTCACCACGGACATTATAGACAACTGTCTTCAACGTTCATCGACAACAACTACTGGAATAGGAATGGACTGACAACGATATGAATTAATCTCATGGGCACAAGGGAGGCCCAGTGTATGTCGATGTACACACCCGCAAACCTGAGGATCAAAGCCGACAAACTTTGGCCTATCAATCTCTTCAAATATGAAATCCAACGCCTTGTGAGGAATGACACGCATTAAAGAATCCAAGAGGACTTCCTTTCTATGCTCATGCTTGACAATATTTAAGCTCATCTCAAATGATGCCTTAATTTTATTCACCGTTCGATCTATTGATAGATGTATCGCTTGCCAAACCGAAACAAAGTTGCCTTGGGATGACTTTAAATGCCTCTTTAATACTGAGTGTGCTCCTTCGACACGGTTGGTAGTTGTCGTACCGTAATGCTTCACCACATTCGTCCATGCTAAGACGAATTGTTCTTTGTGCGGTTCAAGCCATGTCTCTTTGATGTAAGAAATGCATGCCGGCTCCCTCCCCTCCCACTTTTCCTTGAACAAGTACCATGCGGCGGCGTAACTGTCTATCGTACTGGCTCGCCATACATAATTCCAGTCATGGTTGAATTCGTCAAAAACTTGCATGTCAAGTTTACCATCCACTTTCTCGAACTTCAACTTACATTGGGATTGTATATTACGATTTACATGAAAAGTTCATAGCAATGTATCCGCTTGAGGAAACACAATTCGAATAGCATTCATTAGAGCATACTCTCTGTCGGTAACAAAAACAGAGGGCTCTCTCTGACCGGTGTAAAGTGTTTTCAGTTTCTCTAACGCCCATGTGTAGTCTTCATCTTTCTCACTCTTCATGAAGCAAAAAGCAACTGAAAATGTTTTCCATGTAGAGGTGAAGCCGACAACATGAAAGAGAGGCATCTTGAACTTATTGGTCTTGTACGTGCAATCAAGAACTAACACGTCGGCGAAAGACCGAGCCAAATGTGTGCAATCCGGATGAGCCCAAAAGATTGAAATGACTTCATTGCTATGGGGATGTCTTCTATGGTGCTCAACATAATGATTATCTCCAAGCAACTTCAGCACTTCTTGCATCGTCATTCTCGATTTCGACCGAATGGCGTTAGAAGAAGATAGGGCGTTGTATATTGACTTCATTGTAGACTTGTTCTTCTCATCTTTATGTCGTATGACGGAATATATTTGTCTCGCTGCAACTCCGGAAGTGGACAAGTCTTCGACTATCTTCTTCTCCGTATTGTTCAACCGTCCGACATACGGATGACCCAATAGTGTTTCGGCGATCTCGTGGTTGTGGATTCCATTCATGACTTGGACTGTCCACTTCGCTTCTTCATCCTTTCTAATATAGATTTTGAACGGACAACCACATTTTCTCGTTCCAATATTTCTCTTTGAAACTTTACTTTGGATAACTTTATCTTTCTTATGAATTCTGAACACACCACCTTGTTCACATGAAACCACCGTAGTTTGTTGTTTCGGACGGTTTCGAGCCGATCTAGATATCACAATAACTATGTTGTTTGCCCGTCCAACTTTTCGGCACCAATTTAGCGCACCTTCGTATGATTCAAAACACATATCGGTCCTGAATAAATGGCCTATATTGACGCCAATTGGAGCAGCTACCTCGATACCGGAAGATGATAAGTCCTACAATATAACTTAAAGTTAATAAAAGTAAATAACACAATACCAAAAATTTGCAAACTGCTGCCAAAATGTAGCACTACTAAAATCTGTCAAATCAGCGACGCCTCAGGACGTCACTAAATAGGAAAAATACGTCGCTAATTTCAATTAGCGACATATTTAGTGATGTTTGCATGTAGTCGCAATTAACCTAGTCTCTAAACAATACGACGTAGCAATACGTCGCTATTGCGATGATACTTAGCGACGCGTACACGTCGCTAATTCAGCGACTACCAGCGACGTAAAACGTCAGCAGTTACCGACGTAACCTAGCGACGTTGAGCGACTTGACATGCATCGATGTTGGCCTGGCTTGAGAGCCAAATGGTGACGTTCTGCGACGTTGTTACGTCGCTATAGTACCGACATATAGCGACGTTTAGCGACGTCATACGTAGCAACGTTTAGTGACGATTGTAGGTCCTAAAAATCAAGTTGCACCCATCAAAGAAGTCATGAAAATCAAATTTGGCATCCTTAAAGTAAACTGCGCAAGAGACAGATTGCGCAACAACTCGATTGTGCAGGATGAACTGCGCACTCATCCAAGTGCGCAAGCTGACGTAGCCCCGTCATCATTACCTGACAGAGAATCAGATCTTCTGACAAATGACAGCACGGAGAACGAGGAAACTATTCGTTTATCGTGCAACACAGCGCTCGAGGACAGCTGTACATGCAGCACAATCGGCCAGACTCTCTACAGTGCGGTCCATTCCAGCGCAATCTGAAGCCAGCGCAATTCAGTTGGCGCACTCCATCAAGACAACTGACAAAGTACACGTGGCCTTCATGCCATCAGTTATTTACCACGTGGTAATCGTTTATACACGATCATGCACATTTCAATCAAATAATGCCATGTGTCCAATACAGTTGGCCCACGATCAAATAACTGCCAGCGCAGTCTGATGTCTGCGCGGTCCAATGCATGCGCAATCCATCTTGCGCAATCCAGAATAACTAAAAATTAGTTATTTCTAGAACTCTATAAATAGAGTTTCAAGTCCTTCCTAGGGGTGATCACACAGAGATCAGAAGTCATCACCAGAGATCAGGAGTTCTTGCCAAAGTGCTGCTATAATTTTCAGAGGCTACCGTCTTCAAAGTTCACATCGTCCAAGGGATAAAACGATCGTCATTCAGATCGGATTCCTATAGTTGTACTTTTCCAGAATTCTTGTAATCTTCTTACAAAGTTTGTGAAATAAAAATCAACTTTTATTTTTTGCAAACAAAATGGCGACTCTGCTGGGGACGACTTTCTCCTCCGACGAGGAAGTGACAACTCAATGTGACGTTGCGTCTATCGGAAAGACGCAGAAGACGCTAGTTGTAAAGGTCAACCAGACGGCCTACGAGGCGATGATCAACTCCAGGACCACCCCTCACACTGCAACGACTTCTGCCACAAGCAAAGTTCACCCAGTGTGGGTCCCCAAGACTGTTGCGTAGTCTATTGCCTCGGCTGCTCAGCCTGCTGCGTAGTCTACTGCCTCTGTTCCCAAGACTGCTGTCTCTGTTGTGCAGTCTACTGCTACTGCCCATGTGCAGTGTGCTGCTTCCCTTGCCAGTGCACAAACTACTTCATATGCTGCTCTGTCAAAGTCCAAGACTCCTATTCCTCTGGCACAGTTGGCTGCAACTCTGCCTGCGCAATCCACCACTCCAGCAACCAGAGTGCAACCCAAACACTCTGGCAATAAGACTTCTGCTGCGCAAGTTGCTGAGACTGTGGCCAGAAGACCTTCTGCCAGAGTTACTCATGCGCAACCTGCCAGGGCTCCAATAACTACTTCAATCCATGCGCAAACTGCGCCAGCGCAGTCTAAGAGAGACAGCCCTTTGGCTAATCTCTCCTCTTCTCACAGCGAGGGAAAAAGCTCTGCTCTTCTTCTCAAGCACCCTGTTGCTCCTGCGCAATCCACTGGAGCTAGTCTTTTGGTTATTCCTCCTCCTCCTCAGAATAAAAGAAAAGGCCCGTTGGTCTTTTCTCAAACTTCCTCGTCCTACGACTTAGAAGACAACAGAGGGAAACGCTCTTTAGCTAACCCTTCTTCACAAAACAAAGAAAAAGGCCCTTTGGTCTTTTCTCAGTCTTCCTCAGTTTTTATCGTAGAAGATCAATCTGAACGTGCCTCGACACCAGTCAGTACAGGAACTTTTTCTAATAAGGGTTCTTCTTCCTTCATTGCCAAAGGGAAGTGTACTAATCAGAGAGGTATTCTGCCTACTCCGGTAGTAGAATTCCAAGATCTTCCAACTCTCAAGATATCCCGTTCAAAATAGGGAAAATTACTGGTGTCTCAGACAGAAACTCCTGGGGGTGAGTTTGCTGATCTAAGAACTTATCTCAATAGACCAACTTCGGTGAAACGCAAACAGCCAATGCCGAAGACCAACCAGCATCAGAAGCAAACTTCCAGGATCAAAAATTCTGACACATATGCCAATGAAATGAGTACTTTCTTGTACACTCAAGGGATAAAACATTTGAAGAACCGGAACCATGTTTCGAATGTTGTCAAAGAACATATCCCTCGCTTCTTCTCGTCCCATCACTGTTCCTGATCTCCGAGAACACCTCAAGCAAAAATGGGACAACATCTCAACATCTCCAGTGCAACCACTTGGACACCATTGTAATTACAAAGTGGTCATCAAGTGTTGTTGTCAGACAACAAGACGATCTGTCTTCGATCGTTTGAACTTTTCAAACTCTGAACCTATGTCAGAAGATGAAGACGAAGTTTTGTACGCTTCTGTCAATATGACTTCCAAAGACACTGGGGGTAGGAAGTGCTCCAAGCACGACAAGCCTCGCAAGCCAAGCCAGCGGTATTTGGATTTACTCCAAGAATCTTCTGATGGAGTATTCCAATATACTCGATCCCGAAGCCGAGACACAATCGGTCAAAGGAATCTTCAAGATCCTTCCGGTTATCTCCCTCCTTCTCACTCAGGAGATGATTCTTTCTCCGACTATGATGCATACAGCGAAAGTTCGGAACAGACAATGTCCTCTACTGTACCTAGAGAAGTGACAGCTTATGTTGTCACTAAAGATCCCGATGCTTCCAATTCAGCTAGTCAAGAACAAAGAATAGCTGCGCTAGAAGACAAGTTGAAGACCATGGCCGAAATGGTCGCAAGTATGCATTCTATCATCGTGGCCCAGCATATAGTACCACCGACCGTATCTCCTGCAAATCCTGAAATTATAGCATCGTCGGTGGAGGATACCAATGAAGCTGTCAAGCTCCTGCGCACTCAGTTCGAGGCCTTCAAAGAGAAGGACAACTTGCAGAGGTTGGGGATCAAACAACCCTACCCAGTTGAATGGAAAGAAGTCCCATTTCCTCCGAAGTATAAGATTCCAACAATCTCGCTGTTTGATGGCAGCACTTCTCCTAGTCAGTTCATTAACCACTTTGAGGTAATGGCTGTCCAACTTCAGCCAAATGATGCTTTTCTTACTAGGGTATTCGTTGGCTGTTTAGCCGGCGTAGCATACGATTGGTACAGAAGCTTGCCCGATGGTTGTATCACTTTCTTCTCTGGTCTAAAACAAATTTTCTTGGAACGATTCTATGAGGGGATCAACGACATGACCATGTCAGCCCTCAATAAAATTAAACAAAGACACAATGAAACTACTGAGAGTTTCATTGAAAGGTTTCGCCGGAAAGCTTTAAAAATGCCTCCTGGAACTCCGGCCGCTGTCACCAAAGATACCTGCAAAGCAAATCTTTTGTCTATCATCAGCATGTGGACAGGGTGTAGGCCTCAAAAATGAAGTCACGCTGAGTTGATCAGAACAAGTCACGCAGAGTGATCCAAGAAGCAGCACAAAAGATACGCTAAGTTCTGCCTGGCCATTTCCTTTAGAAGTCACGTAGAGACAGCTCAGCCAAACGTCAAAATCATAATGACTGACAACACAACAGTCGAGAAACGTCTCCTCGTATGCCACGTATGCACAGAACTCGAGAGATCACAGCCGTCTTTTGTGTGATTTTCGAAATCTTCCTTAGCAAGACTCACTCTTCACCAAGTTGGCGTGACTTTGGGTCTTATCTTCATTTAATGCGGCTGACAATATAATCAATGTCAGAGATTTTGTGTCAGACGAAGCGTGCCAAATCAAGACAGCTGGCGGTTTGCTTGGATTCTGAACCTTCTCCTTCCTCAAAATATTGCGTGACTTTTGAGTTATTCTTCTCAAAGTCTGCGTGAATTTTGAAGTATTCTTCTTCAAAGCTTGCGTGGATTTCGCCTTCAACGAGTCTGCGTCAACGAATCTGCGTAGATTTTTGCCTTCAGCAAGTCAGCGTGGATTTCATTTCAACTGGAGTACGTGGCAGCCATGCCACCGATCTCTCTCTCGCGTGTCCAGTAACTTGCACACGACCCATGCACTGATGCCATGTGTCCAACAGTTACGGGCCACGTCCAGTAACTACTCACTAACCCTGCGTGTATTTAGAGTCTACGTGACTTTTCAAGTGCACCAGTGGTGAGGTAGTTATCTTTTCAGTTACTGTTTTGACTCTATAAATAGAGTTCTTTTTCGCATTCATTGTACAGATACATTGATATCTACTGTCAAAATTTTGAGAGCTTTTTTTCTTCGCATAGTCCAAGGGATAAAGCGATCGTCTTCTAGATCGGATTCCTACAGTTGTAATTTTCCCAGAAACACAACAAATAAAGAGAATTTCTTTATGGAAAACAAATTGGCGACTCTGCTGGGGAAAACCATCTCCTCTTCTGAGATGGTAACAACTCAATGCGACACTTCGTCAATCGGCTCGACGAAGAAGGTGATGACGATCAAATTCGATTAACTCGCCTATGAAGAAATGCAGCGGGCTAAGGGTGGCAAGCCCACTCCAGCCTCCATCATCACTGCCAAGTCGAAGGAACACTCTGTCTATGTCCCTAAGAATCAGTTGGCAGTCAATGGTGAAGTCTCTGCCACAGTGTCTACTCCTAACACTGGCAAGAACTCCACTGCAAGCACGCACACTCTTGTGCACTCGAAGATGACAGTAACTAAAAGTCACGCTGACAGTACTGGCTCCTTAGCCGAATCTGTTCCAGCGTGCAAATTCAACTCTAAAAGTCACGCTGACAGTACTGGCTCCTTAGCCGAATCTGTTCCAGCGTACAAATTCAACTCTAAAAGTCACGCTGACAGTACTGGCTCCTTAGCCGAATCTGTTCCAGCGTGCAAATTCAACTCTAAAAGTCACGCTGACAGTACTGGCTCCTTAGCCGAATCTGTTTCAGTGTGCAAATTCAACTCTAAAAGTCACGCTGATAGTATTGGCTCCTTAGCCAAATCTATTCCAGTGTGCAATCCCACATTCAAAAGTCACGCTGACAGTACTGGCTCCTTAGCCAAATCTGTTCCAGCGTGTAATTCTAAAATCAAAAGTCACGCTAACAGCTCTGGTTCTTTAGCCAAATCTGTTTCAGCCTGTATTTCATCAGAGAAGAATAGCTCATTAGTTATCTCTTCTTCTTCACCGAGTTCTACTAGAACTGGGGGTGGTCTTCCACACAAAGTCCCTTCGAAAAGGAATAACTCTTTAGTTGTTTCTTCTGCTCCTGTAGTTTTTACTTCAGGAACAGCTTTGACTGATACTTTTGTTAGTCAAAGGAAAGGAGATGGTCTTTTGACTACTCTTCCTTCTGGACATTCTATGTCTCAAAATCTGAATGAGTCTAAGAAGAAATATTCCTTAATGTCTTCTTCTTTGATTTCTTCAAATTGGGCACAGAATCTGTCCATTAAAGAGGGTCTGTTACCAACTCCTAATCAAGGGAGTGGTTTAACTCTTCCTTCTCTGCAAATATCCAGATCAATGGAAGGAAAACTCTATGTTTCCAAAATTAATGTGTTACCTTCCACTGATTTAAGAACAAAACTCAGCACTTCTGGTGTTAAGAAACCATACCAATTGGATATGAAGATAAATGATCCAGATGCAGAGTATGCAAGAAATTATGTGGCTCACATTAATCACTCTTTGTATAATCAAGAGCCATCAAGACCCAAAAGCAGGAAGTATACTCCTCAATCTTCACAAACAGATTTACGGGAATATCTTCAACAGAAGAGAAGGAGTAATTCTATATCAAAGGAACATGCTGAATGTGACTTCTATCCAAGAGTCATAATTCAGTGCAGATGTGAATCCACAGTTCAAGACCATGGTGATCATGAATGTGACTTCCAGCCAAGAGTCACAATGCAATGCAGATGTCAAAATAAATGACAGTCTGTCTTTAATAGGATTCAGTATGAACCTATCCCTGATGAAGATGAGCCTTTGTTTGCCTCTGTCAACATGACTTCTCGGGACACCGGGGGTAGAGTTGATAGTCCAGATGGAGTATATAGAAACACCAGAGCAAGAGTCCTGGCTTCTAGTCAAAGAAATTTGATCCCTGAAATTAATTCTGAATTTCTTGGAGAATCTAACTTCCCACCTCTTCCTACTGGGGGTAATTCTCCTATAGTTGACTTTGATACACGAAGCAATGATTCAGAGCATACAACATCCACTAGTTCATCAATAATCCTTCATACAGTCACAACTTACATGGTTGATGGGAATACTGATGAACCTTCTTCTTCCTTGACTCCTCAAGATCAAAGAATTGCTTCTTTGGAACAGCAAATGAAGTCTATGACTGACACAATAAAATCGATGTATGAACTCATGACAGCTCAGTTGCAAAATCGACAGACTGTATCAGATGCCATACCAGTTGATACTGATATAAGTCCAGTACAAGTTCCTCCAGCAGTACAATCCAATACTCCTGGACCAGCTCAACCAAATCCTAGTCTCTCTGGAGCTGGGGGTAGTGCTTACAATGCTGTTCCTCCTCCCAACTATTCTCTACAAGCCACAACTCCACAATCTTCGGAAGTTGTCTCTGAAGAATTGAAGAATCTCAAAACTCAATTCGAGGCATTCAAACAGAAGGATGGTTTACAAAGGTTAGGCATCAAGCAGCCTTATCCGATAGAATGGAAGCAAGTATCATATCCTCCTAAATACAAGCCTCCTACTATCTCATTCTATGATGGAACCACTTCTCCAAGTCAGTTTATCAATCACTTTGAAGTGATGACTGATCAACTACAACCAAGTGATGCCCTCCTTACTCGGGTATTTATTGGATGTCTCAAGGGAACGGCTTATGAATGGTATAGGAGTCTCCTAGATGGGAGTATTACCTCATTTGCTGGTTTCAAACAGATGTTTCTTGAAAGGTTCTATGAAGGGCTTAATGACATGACTATGTCTGCTCTTATTAGAATCAAGCAGAAAAATAATGAATCTACAGAGGAATACATTGAACGGTTTCGAAGAGAAGCTCTGAAGATGCCTCTTGGAACTCCTGATGCTGTCACCATTGACACGTGTAAATCAAACTTGTTGCCAATCATCAGTATGTGGACAGGGTCCACTCAATTTTAAGATTGGCCTTCCTTCATAGTCAGTGCCAAAGCTGCAGAAATCAGTGCTGAAACCTTCAAAGGTTTAGGAGTGCAGATGACTCCTAAAAAAACAGGACAAGGTGCTAACAATAAAAATAATGCTCGCAAAGGAAAAGAAACTCTTGAAGTTAATCTTCAGAGCAAAGATGCATCAAATATTCAAACTCCTGCCTCTACAACTCAACAATCAAGAACACCTCGCCCCAGAGAAGAATATTCTTTTGATGACGACGATGTCCTTGGTATCTTTGAATGTCTGCTGAAAGGTAATAAAATACAATTACCAGAGATCAAGAAACCTGATGAAGCTGGTAAGACAGATCATCCTAAATACTGTCCATATCACAGAATGCTGGGTTACACAATTCGTACATGTTATGTATTGAAAGGAAAGATCCAAGAAATGATTAAATCTGGAGCTATCTCTCTTACTCCAAAAGAGAAGACCGTCACCTCCAACGTCGTCTCTATGCAATTTGGAGATTTCCCTCCTCAACTCCTTGAAAGTGGGATTGTTCCTATTCCCAAAGCAACTCTTGACATAGTGAATCTTCCTCCTCCACAGTCTGAAGGATTAGTGCCAATCACTTTAGAAACATGGGAAATCATGTGGATCCATCCTGATCTAGTGGCAGATTTTGAATCGCCTTCTCCTCAAAAGATTTCTTCTCAAAAATCCAAGAAGGCTGGAAAGATCAAGTCATGTCATATGACTTCTCTTGGGTCTACCTCTGACACAGAGCCAAAAGACAAAGAAGAAGCACTTGTTAGTGCTACTCGAACGGGGAAACCTTACCTAAAAGATTATTCTAAAAATCCTGAAGATCCTACTGATATCCCTTCAGATGCTAAAGATATTCCTAACGTTCCTCCTGAAGAAGAATCATCTACTGAACCTGTTCCTCCCAAGCCTACGGCTCTGGAGAAAGGCAAACAACAGGCTCGGTTTGATAAGCCAATCAAGAAGTCTTCTCTTCTTGGACTTCAGAAGCCTTACAACTTCGACATTTTGGCTCAACTTGCTAATACTCCAGCTAGAATGTCCCTTTTTGAACTTCTACGTCTTTCAAAAGAGACTCGGGAGACGTTAAGTGAAGCACTTCTACAAGCTGACTCTTGTCTTGTACAATTGGAGAAGCCGGATGCGGAACCTGCCACTTGCTTACATTGCAACAGTGTACTGGAGATCATCCCAAATATCACTTTTACACAAGACGACATGTTACTGGAGGATAATCGACATGACCGACCTCTCTACTACACTGGTTATATTGATACGATGAAGATAGATCGTATCCTCATTGACCCAGGGTCTGCTATAAGCATAATGCCAAAGAGTTTGTTGGATGAACTAAAAATCCCTCTTCACAAGCTCTCCAAGACGGTTACTACTATCTTGGGATTTAATCAAAGCCGAAGTGAGCCTTTGGAAAAAATTCATCTGAAGCTTCAGATAGGCGATTTCAGATCTAAAGTCACTTTCTATGTGATCGAGATCGCGGGATCCTATAATCTTCTTCTGGGGAGGCCCTTTCTTCATGAAAATAATGTGGTGCCCTCTACTCTTCATCAATGTTTTAAATACATTGATAACAATGAAAGAGTACAAAAAGAAGTTGCTGATATAAATCTCTTCCATGGGATTGAAGCTTATTTCAACGATTCCCGAATGTACAAAGAAGAGTATATAAGGATCATACAAGCTCTGGAGAAAGAAGATGCACAAAGTGAGACTTTAATAATCCCTGTTAAAAGTCGAACTACTCAACAACAATCTCCTAAACCCTCTGGAGAAGATTCTTTCATCATTCCAGTGAGTGGGCGTACTACAGTTCCTGTCAGTGGGCGTACTACAGTTCCTGTACCTTCACAAGATACTCTGCTAATTCCAGTTGGAGGGCGGACTACTCTTCCTACTCAAACTTCAAGAGAGCTCACCTCTTCTGAGCTATTTGTTATCGATCTTAATCGAAACAAAGCTTCTTCTTCTTCTTCCCCTTTAGTCATTGACTTGGCTAAAATCTCTAAGGCTCAGCCTTCTCCCAATGTAAATATTGCTGCTTTTACATTTAATGAAAAGTCTCCACCTTTGCAGTACGTTGATGTGTGTAATTATGTTCATAGTTATTTACATCTGTTAGATGACTTGAACACAATAACCATAGGAGTTGTACAGACTGTTCATACAGATGTATCTCTAGAACCTGTACAATCTTCATACTTTCTAGTTCCCAGCAGAAAGCCAGGAGACATTCCAATATTCTTCTACAAAGGGCCTCAAAATCCTTCTGATCTTGAAGATGATGACAAAAATGATGATACTGGAAGATTACAACTACGTCGTTATAGTCAGCAATCTAGAGACATCATCAAAAATATGGGCTATGACTTCAGGACTGGCCTCAAAAATGGAAAAGGAAGAAAAATACCTGTCCGGATTCCTCCTTTGAAATATGAAAGGACGAAATGCGGATTGGGTTATACTGCTCCTACTCCTTTCATCAATATTATCCATGAAGATCCTGAGTCTGACGGAGATAAGAGATCTGATTCTTCTAGTACTACTTCTTGGGATTCCGATACGAGTATCAGTGACTTCTATTGCAACCTTCTGTCTTCCAACATGGTTTCCATTGACCATTCTGAAGAAAGTGATGAAGACGAAGAAGAGTTTGAAATCTCACCTGAATCAGAACAGTGGGCCCAAAGATTAGATAATCAATGGGAGTTCCGCTTCGAGCAAAAAGAACCTCCGACTGAAGATAAACTTGTTCAAATAGATGTTGGTGAAGAGGGATCTCCCAAACCAATATTCATCAGTGAAAATCTTTCAGAAACTGATAAGAAAGACATGATCAAACTCATTCGTGAATACATTGATGTCTTTGCTTGGAGTTATGAAGATATGCCAGGTCTTGATCCACAGATTGCAACTCACAAACTCAACATCTTGCCGAATGCTAAACCGGTCAAACAACAACAGCGACAATTTCGTCCAGACATCATGGATGCAATTGAAGCTGAAGTCAATAAACTCATTACCTCTGGGTTTATTAGAGAGGAACAACATTCCGATTGGGTGGCTAATATTGTTCCTGTTCTTAAAAAGACTGGCAAGATCAGAGTATGCATAGACTTTCGCGATCTCAATGCGGCATGTCCTAAAGACGAATTCCCTCTACCAATCACTGATGTCATGGTTGATAATACCTGTGGATTTGAACGAATGTCATTCATGGACGGGTATTCTGGGTACAATCAGATCAAAATGTCCCCAGAGGACGAGAAGCACACTTCTTTCAGAACGCCGATTGGTACATACTATTATACAGTTATGCCATTCGGTCTCAAGAATGCAGGAGCAACTTATCAACGAGCTATGAGCACTATATTCCGTAAACATTTACAGAAAACAGTCGAATGCTATGTTGACGATATTGCAGTCAAAAGTCGACAAAAGGAGGATCATATCCAAGATTTGAAGACTATATTTGATCTAATGCGTAAGCATCAATTAAAGATGAACCCTACTAAGTCCTTCTTAGGCGTCTCTAGTGGTAAATTTCTCAACTTCGTCATTACCTCTAAAGGTATACACGTGGATCCCGAGAAGATCAAAGCCATCCAAGAGATGCGTCCTCCACGCACCTTAAAAGAGCTACGAGGATTTCAAGGAAGAATCGCTTATATCAGGAGATTCATTTCTAATTTATCAGGACGCTGCAGACCATTCAACAAACTTATGAAGAAAGGTGTCTCTTTTGTCTGGAATGATGAATGTCAGAAAGCATTCGATGATATAAAACAATATCTGATGAGCCCTCCAGTATTGGTACCTCCCGTCTCAGGAATACCGTTCCTCCTCTATACTCGAGCAATGAGTCATTCATTGGGTGCATTACTCGCTCAAAAGAATCAAAATGGCCATGAACAAGCCATTTATTATCTCAGCCGCACTATGACCGGAGCTGAACCTCGATATTCACCGGTTGAAAAAGAATGTCTAGCCTTGATGTTTGCTGTCCAAAAGACACGTCATTATATCATTGGCCAGACTATTCATGTCATCTCCAGGATCAATCCTATACGGATCATGATGAAGAAACCCAGTGTTTTGAATTCTCGATTGGCTAACTGGGGAATCCTACTTGCTCAGTATGACATGCACTATATTCCTCAGAAATCAGTCAAAGGACAAGCTTTAGCTGATTTTCTGGCTGCTCACTCAATTCCAGGAAATTCAAAACTCTATGATGAAATCCCAGATGAAGTCCTAGATTCAAATCAAATTGCTGAAGAAGATCCTACTTGGCGTCTATTCTTTGATGGAGCATCAAGAATTGGTCCTAATGGCGATATTGTCGCTGGAGTTGGAATTGTTCTTGTATCGCCAGAAGGTCTTGCCATCCAAAGAGCTTATTCTCTCGATCATCCGTGTTCAAACAATATAGCTGAGTACAACGCATTACTTATTGGTCTTCAACTCGCTAAACATCTGAATATTCAACATCTGGAGGCGTATGGAGACTCTAAACTTATTGTCAATCAGATCAGGGGTACTTATGAAGTTCGCCATCAAGATCTGGTTCCTTATCATAGAGCGGCCATATCTATGGCCTCATCATTTAAGGAATTCTTCATTGAACATGTTAGGCGAGCATGTAACACAGAAGCTGATGCCCTTGCTAATCTTGCAGCGGTGCTGGCTATCCCAATCAGACGGCAACAAATGATTGTTGTTCGTAATCGAGAATTATTTCATCTTGAAAATAACCTGACTCTAGGACTTCCAGTTGACATTGAAGAATCAACATCTCATGACGTCAACACAACAAGAGGATTTGGATTCAGTCGTAAATCGATGTCATCTTCATCCGATTCCAGCATGGAATTCAACTTCAGTAACTCGACTGAGAATCAGAATACGGATAAAGATTGGAGACTTCCTTTCTTAGATCTCGTATTATATGATATTCTTCCGGATGATCCGAGTGAGGCAGCATCTATCAGACGACGATCACTCAGATTCTATTACAATCATACAACAAAGACCTTATATCGTCGAGCTTATGATGGTTTACTCCTTCGGTGCATTGCTGGTGATGAAGCCCAACAAGTTATTCGTGAAGCACATGATGGAATTTGTGGAGCGCATCAACCTGGGCCAAAACTTCAAGACCGTATTCGACGGATGGGTTATTATTGGCCAACTATGGTATCAGATGCCATTGAATATGCAAGGAAATGCAAAGCTTGCCAAATCCATGCGGATTTTATACATCAACCCTCAGAATTTCTACATCCGACGGCAGCATCATGGCCCTTCGAAGCTTGGGGCATGGACATTATCGGCCCGATCAATCCACCGTCATCTAAAGGTCATCGGTTCATTCTCGCAATAACCGATTAATTCTCCAAATGGGCCGAAGCCATTCCTTTATCTGAAGTTAAGACGTCTAATATCATCAGCTTTATTAAGCACCACGTCATCTACAGATTTGGTGTTCCTCGACGCATTGTTCATGATAACGGACCACAGTTCGTCAGCCAGAAATTTACTCGATTCTGTGACGATCACCGGATCAATAATGTGGCTTCTACCGCATATAATCCAGCAGCTAACGGATTGGCAGAAGCTTTCAACAAGACTATCATCAAACTCCTAAAGAAGTTTGTCTCCACTAACAAACGTAATTGGAGTGACAAGCTCGGGGAATGCTTGTGGGCTTATCGCACTACAGTCCGTAATGCTACTAAGTGTACACCTTTCTCTCTGGTGTACGGATCTGAGGCTGTTCTCCCATTAGAGATTCAAATTCCTTCTTTAAGGATAGCAATCGCTAATGAACTTACCTCAGAAAATAATGATCATCTTCGACTTCAAGAATTGGAGGCTCTGGATGAAAAGCGGTTATCTGCTCAACAGAATATTGAATTCTATCAAGCTAGAATTTCAAGGGCTTTTAACAAGAAAGTCAGAATTCGAACATTTCAGAAAGGAGAACTTGTGCTTACTGTCAGACGCCCGATGACTATGACACACATGAGTAAAGGTAAGTTTGATGCAAAATGGGAAGGTCCATTCATTGTCAATAAGATCTTTTCTAATGGGGCTTATCAACTCACTACTCTAGATGGTAAAGCCACTATGATGCCCATCAACGGCAAATTCTTGAAGAAGTACTACGTTTAATATTTCTATCAAGATTGTCCTCCCATCATTCTCCAGCTGTTTCATTGTTCTTTTCAAAGAATCATTCTGATATCTATTTTCCCCAGTGGAGATAGGTATTCTACTTTGTATCGTTTTCTCAACAAATTTGATATCCAAAAAATCATGTCCATATTACCTCTGAATTTTCTATCTCAATATCATATTTATGAAAATGATATTTAGTCTTTCTGATTTCTGAGTCAAAAGATCAATGAATAAAGGCAAAAATATAAAGTGGGAAGGATATATCGTAAACAAAGTTTCCTTAAACGGAGTTTATTTGAGACAAATTCTTCAAAGAAAAAGAGTACATCATCATGGAAGATTATTGTAATCCCTTTCATATTTGGGACGAGGACCACATACATAATCAGCAAAAGAATTGAGTACATCTTTTCCTGACCGCACCAAGAATTGACAGGCAGCCAGCCTCATTGCTTCTTCTTCTTCGGTTTCTCCTGGTTCGACCAGGAAGTCCAGGATATCTTTCGGCGGCTTGGGAGTAGACGAGCTTTCGCCCATTTCCTTCTTCTGCGGAGGTGGATGTTCTTTAACACCTTCAGTAGCTTCGGGGGCGACTTCAGCCTTCTTTATATTCTCTTCAGAAGACATTGTGGATAAAATACGATCCTTCTATTCAAATATATGCTCTATTTATAGGCATATGGTTACAAGGATCGAAGGGACGTATTCTTTCCCGATATTCAGTTCATCCATTCATTTCTCACATTCATCCGACGTTTCACATGTTCATTAATACTTGACGGTTCGTCCGTTCATTTATTACATTCACTCGACAGTTCATCTGTTCTTCATTTCCTAACGGTTCGTCCGTTCATAATCTTCTATCAATTCATTAAGTGGGGATTCGTTATTGATCACGTTTTCATAACCTCTGAATCAATTCCGAATCTACTTACTCATTTGTCATGTTTTGACCTCTGCATAGAAATCAATCTATTTTCTTTCGAGTTCCTATATATTATCACGTCCATAATTCCTCTGATAATATCATATACTCTAAAATAGAAAAGATGATTTTATTATCTATCATGTCCACAATTTATCCACAAATACAAATCATTGAGCATAGAAGAATTGTCATTTCCATTCCCATTTCACCACAAAAAGTCTATTACATTTTCTTAGACTTTCTTACAAATCATAATAGAAATCTATTACAAATCTTGGATTTTTATTCTATGTACAACTGAGATCTATTTCTTCTTGGATCTTCTCTGGCAATCTCGTTGTTTGTGGCAATTCCTGGGTGTCCAGCAGGAATCAAACTCTGGTCTTATCTCTCAGACGAGAGGAGAACCACAGAGTAGGGCAACACGAAAACGTGTTGCTGCCAATACAACTGGTGGATTAGGAGCGACCTTTCAGAGGAGACAGGAATGTATCCAACCTTGGGATACAATTCCTAGTTCTTCCGTAAAAGGAACTCTACTACCCGATTTCTCGGTAGTAGAGTTAACTCCACCATCCAACTCTCGTGTATAAAGGCTCTTCCTACCATCTAAGGAAGACCCTTCTATCTCACGAAGAGTTCTGAGTTGTCTAATTTATGCGTCAAAGGCGTATGAGCTCCCTGATGTGGGTGTCAGAAGAACATTGTCCACAGCATCCATATCACCAATGCCAGTTCCGAAGAAGGTTTTCAGCCAAAATTCTGCAAGAAACAGTAAGGAAAAATCAGCCAACAGAAATTGGCCAAGCAAAGACAGATGCATTCTGTTCATTTCAGGAAGATGAATTTGTCTTTAGCAAACAAAAAATTCGATGCGTGTATATTGAACTTACCGCTGAGTTTGCTGCTAAGGATTGACAGACCCATGTCTGGTAGCGTGCACAGAGATTTGACATCAGACAACATGGCTTTCCTATTTTCTTCTCACAGAAAATTCATTTCTCAGAAGAGAGGAAGAAGAATGGGAAGATGAGTTTGCGTGGAGTTCATCTATCTATTTAAAGGGTCAAGTGCAGGTCTATTCTTGGAAAAGATCCGCATAAATAGAGCTCGTAAATTGTGGAATGAGTGTCACGTGTACTTCGGGAGACAGTGCAACATTGGAAACAGTCAAAGTGTGCTAATTAATATTCTTCATTAAAAGGCACGCAGATCAAACACAAAAAGTTGTACTTCATTCTTTAAACAGGCACTGATGGCCTTACAAAAAGACAAAACAGAAAGTGCAACAAAAGCGTAGAAAGTTACACTCTATTTTCCAGAACGGCTAAGTTTGATGCCTAACTCCTCTACGCTCTTAACTCCCAGGCGATACAACAGAGTCTCGAGCATTTCACGCTTCTCCATAAGGCTCCGCCCATCAGAAGAAGACGAGCCATCCAATCCAAAGTAGCTCAAGAGATTCTTGGCTAACTGCGTGGAGTCGTCCTTGAGCTCGATGACGACAGGTTCGGGTTCTTTGCCCCCAAAAGTGGGGTCACCATGGGAACAAAAGCCCAACTTTCGTGCTTCCTCTTCGGCTGCTTCCTTTGGGGTCATATTTTCGAGAGATGAATGTCAAAACTGAGAATCTCTTCCTGTTTATATAACAGATCTCGTCGACAATTCATATTCCACCATAAATTGGACGCAATCAGTCTCGGAGAACGAAGAGTCATTATGACATTTAATAAGTTCATTTGGATGTTTTCAAAGAACTTCGAAGTCTTTTCGACTTCCAAAATTTTTTGGAGTCATCTCAGCGTGACTGAACTCATTTCATCATCTCTATTTCAAAGTATTTCGAAAATATTTTATCATTTTTTGAAAACTTTGAAGGGGGTTTTGTAGGCCTCAAAAATGAAGTCACGCTGAGTTGATCAGAACAAGTCACGCAGAGTGATCCAAGAAGCAGCACAAAAGATACGCTAAGTTCTGCCTGGCCATTTCCTTTAGAAGTCATGCAGAGACAGCTCAGCCATACGTCAAAATCATAATGACTGACAACACAACAGTCGAGAAACGTCTCCTCGTATGCCACACATGCACAGAACTCGAGAGATCACAGCCGTCTTTTGCGTGATTTTTGAAATCTTCCTTAGCAAGACTCACTCTTCACCAAGTTGGCGTGACTTTGGGTCTTATCTTCATTTAATACGGCTGACAATATAATCAATGTCAGAGATTTTGTGTCAGACGAAGCGTGCCAAATCAAGACAGCTGGCGGTTTGCGTGGATTCTGAACCTTCTCCTTCCTCAAAACATTGCGTGACTTTTGAGTTATTCTTCTCAAAGTCTGCGTGAATTCTGAAGTATTCTTCTTCAAAGCTTGCGTGGATTTCGCCTTCAACGAGTCTGCGTCAACAAATCTGCGTGGATTTTTGCCTTCAGCAAGTCAGTGTGGATTTTATTTCAACTGGAGTACGTGGCAGCCATGCCACCGATCTCTCTCTCGCGTGTCCAGTAACTTGCACACGACCCATGCACTGATGCCATGTGTCCAACAGTTACGGGCCACGTCCAGTAACTACTCACTAACCCTGCGTGTATTTAGAGTCTGCGTGACTTTTCAAGTGCACCAGTGGTGAGGTAGTTATCTTTTCAGTTACTATTTTGACTCTATAAATAGAGTTCTTTTTCTCATTCATTGTACAGATACATTGATATCTACTGTCAAAATTTTGAGAGCTTTTCTTCTTCGCATAGTCCAAGGGATAAAGCGATCGTCTTCTAGATCAGATTCCTACAGTTGTAATTTTTCCAGAAACACAACAAATAAAGAGAATTTCTTTATGGAAAACACAGGGTCTACACAATTCCAAGATTGGCCATCTTTCATTGTCAACGCTAAAGCAGCTGAAGTTAGCGCTGACAAATTCAAGCAACTAGGAGTACAAATGTCTAACCCCGACTGGGATGAACACCAGACATCGGGTGGTGGTAATCGCCAGAACAACCGCAAGGGAAAAGAAACTTTGAATATCAACTTGATGAATAAGAACAAAAAATCTCTGGCGGTCAACGTAGCTCCCCCTACGTCCACTTCTACTCCTTCAGCACCTCCACCAAGGGAATCTCGTCCAAAATTAGAGTATTTTTTTGACGAGAATGACACAGTGAGCATCTTTGATTGCTTGATCAAAAGCAATAAGCTCCAGCTCCCAGATTCGAAAAAGCCTGATGAAGTCGGTAAGACTGATCATCCTAAGTATTGTGTTTATCACAGGTTCATTGGGCATCCCACTCGAGCATGTTATGTGCTCAAAGGCAAAATTGAAGAGCTGGTCAACGCTGGTGTTGTCACTCTACAGCAAGACGAGAAGACTGTTACCGCAAACATGGTCTCAGTTCAATTCGGTGACTTCTCGCCGCAGATGGTACAACACGGTGTCATCCCTATCCCCAAAGCTACTCTTGAGATCGAGAATCTCCCTCCTCCATGAGGTGAAGGCCTCGTCCCCTTGTCACTTGACAATGACGAGATTATGTAGATTCATCCAGATTTTGCCTCGGAGTTTGAACTTCCCTCTTCCTCCAAGAAGAAAGACCGCTCCAAAGGTAAGACAAAGACTTGCAAAATGGTGTCTTTTGACCCCATAGTTGACGAAGAAATCATGCTGGGCACCAGATCAGGGAAAGCCTATCTAAAGGATTACCCCGAAGCTCAAGAGAATCCTGCTTCTTCTTCTGAGCCTGCTCCAGTGCAGCCTGCTTCTACTGAGGATATTCCTACTGCATCCTCACCGGTTGTGTAGTCTACTTCTCCTAAGACGACGGTAGCTGACAAAGGCAAACAACATGTCCGCTTCGATAAACCTTTGAAGAAGTTATCTCCTTCCGGACTTGAAAAGCCTTACAACTTTGATATCTTGGCTCGGTTAGCCAATACACCGGCCCGGCTGTCAATCTTCGAGCTCTTGCTCCTCTCCAAAGAGACTCGGGAAACTCTGAGTGAGGCTCTCATGCATACAGAAATCTGTCTAGCCCTGCTAAAGAAGCCAAAAGCGGAGCCTGTCTCTTGCCTCCATTGTCATATTATGTTGGAGTTAATTCCAAACATAACTTTCACACCGGACGACATGCTGATGGAAGATAATAGGCACGACCGTCCTTTATACTATACAGGATACGTCGACTCGATGAAAGTCGATCGTATTCTGATAGATCCCGGGTCTGCTCTCAGCATTATGCCGAAGACAATATTGGTTGCATTGAAGATCCAAGTGCATAGTCTTTTCAGTACAATCACCACCATCCTCGGGTTCAACCAGGAAAGGAGTGAGCCTCTAGGCAAGATTCATCTAAAACTCCAAATAGGCAATCTTCGCACAAAGGTGACCTTCTACATCATTGACAACCATGGTTGTTCTTATAATGCTCTGTTGGAAAGACCATTTCTGCATGAACATAACATTGTTCCTTCGACTCTACATCAATGTTTCAAACATGTTGATGATAATGGAGAGGTCCAAAAGGAGGTTGCTGATCTCTATCCTTTCAAAGGCGTCGAAGCATACTGCAATGATGCTCGTATGTACAAGGATAAATTCATGAAGGTAGTGCTGTCTTTGGACACTGAAGAAGAATAAGAAGCAGTGCCTAATGACACCCTCATCATACCTGTCAAAGGGCGTGTTTTTTGTCCTCAGTCCTCCAAACCACTGGCTATTCACTTGCCAGTCCAGAAGCAACCAACTGATGATGATCAAGATCAAAGGGAGCTCACCTCTTCTGAGCCACTTATTATTGACTTACGTCGTAACAAGAAAAAAAGGCAGCTCACCTCTTCTGAGCCACTTGTTATTGATTTATCTCATAACAAGGATAAAAGGGAGCTCACCTCCTCTGAGCCACTTGTTATTGACTTCCGTCGTAACAAGGCTAATCCTCCTCCACGTTCTGCTTCTCCCCCTCTTGTAATCAATCTGACCAAGCCTGCTAAGGCTAAAGGTCCTGCTGTAAATACAAATGTACAAATCAATAAAAAAGCATCTACTTTTCAGTATACTGATGTCATTTACCATGCTAAGTGCTATTTGGATATGTTAGATAGCTTTCAGTCATTTATAATGGGAGTTGTGCAATCTCTTCAAACATAAGTCTTATTCGAACATCCCAATAATTCATATCGTATTGTTCCTGCTCGAAAGAAAGGGAAGAGGCCAATACTTTTTAGTAAAGGATCGGAACAACAATTTAGCTATACGGATGATAGCAAAAGTAATGATACGGGGCATCTTCAACTCCGTCGTTACAGTCAACAATCAAAAGACATCATCCGAAAGATGGGTTATGACTTCAAGAGTGGCCTCAACTACGGTAAGGGTAGAAGAACTCCTATCCGTACGGCTGTGCCGAAGGAAAAGTCAGAAATGTATTACAGCAGGACCAAAAGAGGTCTCAGATATGCTTCACCTCCGGTATTATCCCCAGCAGCCTCTGAATCCGATAGTGAAGAGCACTCTAACTCTTCTGATTCCAGATCATGGGATTCTGACACCAGTATCGGTCAAGTTCATCGATTGACTGTATCTTCTAATATGGTCTTCGTCGAATTTTCAGAAGGCTATGACGAGGATGTTGAAGAAAATCCTGAAACAGATCCTTGGGCTCAACGAATCTATACCCAATGGGAACTCCAATTCGAACTAAGAGAACCTCCTACTGAAGATCAATTAGTTCAAATTGATGTAGGAAAGAGCGGGTCACCTCGTCCAATATTCATCAGCAAGAACCTCCCAGAGGCAGATAAGCAAGAATTAATTCTTCTTATTCAAGAATACATTGAGTCTTTGCCTGGATCTATAAAGACATGCCAGGTCTAGATCCCAAAGTTGCTACTCACTAATTGAACATTCTGCCAAATGCAAAATCGGTCAAACAGCAACAACGGCATTTCAAGCCAGAAATGATGGACGTAATTGATGATAAATTCAAAAAGCTCATCGCTTGTGGCTTTATCCGAGAAGAGCAGTATCCTGATTATGTAGCCAATGTCATCCCAGTTCTAAAGAAAACCGGCAAAGTTCGAGTCTGCATCGACTTTCGAGATCTTAATGAAGCATGTCCAAAAGATAAATTTACTCTCCCCATTACGGACGTCATGATTGACAACACCTGTGGGTTCGAGCGAATATCTTTCATGGATGGATTCTCCGGATACAATCAGATTCGGATGAATCCTGAAGCTGAAAAAACATACTTCTTTCCGCACTCCTCTCGGAGTCTACTGCTATACTGTAATGCCATTTGGTCTCAAGAACACTGGTGCAACGTACCAACGAGCCATGAGTACCATATTTCGAGATCATCTGCATAAGACTGTCGAATGCTACGTTGACGATATTGCTGTCAAAAGTCGTCTAAAGGAAGATCACATCCAAGACTTGAGAACTATCTTCAACTTCATGCGCCAACATCAACTCAAAATGAATCCTACCAAGTCATTCTTGGGTGTCTCTAGTGGCAAATTTCTTGGCTTCGTCATTACCTCTAAGGGTATACACGTGGATCCCGAGAAGATCAAAGTCATTCAAGAGATGCGTCCTCCACGCAACCTAAAAGAGCTACGAGGATTCCAAGGTCGACTTGCGTACATCATGATATTTATTTCAAATCTGTCTGGTTGCTACAGACCATTTACTCAGCTAATGAAGAAGGGTGTATCTTTCATTTGGACTGAAGAATGTCAACGAGTATTTGATGACATAAAGCGATATCTCATGAATCCACCAGTCTTGGTGCCACCAATCTCTGGCATACCATTCTTAATGTATGTCCGTGCTATGGACCATTCATTGGGTGCTTTACTTGCCCAAAAGAACAAAAAAGGCCATGAACAAGCTATCTATTATCTCATTCGTACTATGATTGGTGCTGAACACCGTTATAGTCCGGTCGAAAAAGAGTGCCTAGCTCTTATGTTTGCTGTTCAGAAGACTCGACATTACATCATTGGCCAAACTATTCATGTCATATCCCGAGTTAATCTTCTTTGGGTACTGATGAAGAAGCCTAGCACACTTAATTTTCGGCTGGCTACATGGGCTATTCTGCTAGCCCAATATGACATGGTATATGTTCCTCAAAAGTCTGTCAAAGGTCAAGCACTGGCGGATTTCTTAGCAGCTCATCCTGTTCCAGAAACGTCCAAACTCTATGATGAAATTCTAGATGAGACTTTGGAATCTAATACGATCTCTGAAGAATTTCTTACTTGGCGTTTATTCTTTGACGGTGCATCCAGGATTGGACCCAATGGTGCCATTGTTGCAGGAGTTGGAGTTGTCCTTGTTTCTCCAGACGGGTCAGCTATTCAAAGAGCATACTCTTTAGATGAGCCTTGCTCCAATAATATGGCAGAATACAATGCTCTACTCATTGGCTTTCAGCTAGCCAAACAACTAGACGTCGAGTATCTTGAAGTCTATGGTGACTCTAAGTTGGTTGTTAACCAGGTTAGAGGGACTTATGAAGTTCGCCATCAAGATCTAGTGCCTTACTTTGAAGCGGCAATCAACATGGCTACATCATTCATAGCCTTCTTCATCGAATATGTACGACGAGCTTGCAACACTGAGGCAGATGCTTTAGCCAATCTTGTAGCAGTCTTAGCCATCCCTATCAAAAGACAGCAGGTGGTGGTTGTCTCTAATCGAAAATTGTTCTGCATCGAAAACAATCGTAATATTGAGTTTAGTAATCTTACTGAAGCTAATGTTATCAGTGAAGATTGGAGAGCTCCCTTCATCGATTTCGTGGTCCATGACATACTTCCTGAAGATCCCAAGGAGGCTACGAGTATTCGTCGGCGGTCTCTGCGATTCTACTACAATCAGACTACCAAAACTCTCTACCGGCGAACTTATGACGGTCTACTCTTGCGCTGTCTTGCTGGTGATGAAGTAAAGCAAGTATTACGTGAAGCTCACGATAGTGTCTGTGGAGCACACCAACCCGGTCCTAAACTGCAAGATCGCATCCGACGCATGGGTTACTACTGGCCCTCTATGGTATCTGATGCCATCGAATATGCAAGGAAGTGTCGAGCTTGTCAAATCCATGCAGATTTCATTCATCAACCATCAGAATTCCTTCATCCGAATGCTGCTTCCTGGCCTTTTGAAGCTTGGGGCATGGACATCATCGGGACATCAGTTCATACTGGCAATAACCGATTACTTCTCCAAATGGGCCGAAGCTATACCATTGGCTGAAGTCAAGACCAGCAGCATCATTAACTTCGTCAAACACCATGTCATCTATAGATTTAGTGTACCTCGAAGAATCATCCATGACAATGGACCTCAATTCATCAGTCAAAAGTTTACAAGGTTCTGTGACGATCATCGGATTGACAATGTCGCTTCGACAGCCTACAATCCTGCTGCTAATGGCTTAGCTGAAGCTTTCAACAAGACTACAATCAAGCTCCTCAAAAAGTTTGTGTCTACTAACAAACGAAACTGGAGTGAAAAGCTTGGGGAATGTCTTTGGGCCTACCGTACTACGGTCCGTAACCCTACAGGCTGTACACCCTTCTCTTTGGTGTACGGCGGTGAAGCAGTTCTACCCCTGGAACTTTAAATTCCGTCTTTGAGGATTGCTATCGCCAACGAACTCACGACAGAGAACAACGACCTTCTTCGACTTCAAGAATTGGAGGCGCTCGATGAGAAGCGGTTAATGGCTCAACAGCATATTTTGTTATACCAAGCCCGCATCTCAAAGACTTTCAACCGCAAAGTTAAAGTCAGAGCCTTTCAGAAAGGAGAGCTCGTTCTAACAGTCAGACGTCCTATGACTATGACTCACTCGAGAAAGGGCAAATTCGATGCAAAGTAGGAAGGGCCATATATCGTGAGCAAAGTCTTCTCAAATGGAGCCTATCAACTCACAGAGCTAGACAGTCGAGTTGCAATGATGCCTATCAATGGCAAGTTCCTCAAAAAGTATTATGTATAAATGTAACAGACATTGCTTGTAATCATCAGACAAGTTCATAAATAAAATTTAATTTTATTTCATCTTAAATGATAATACATAATATCAAGGAAGGTCACTATCATCCTTCTCAAAATTGGGACGCGGGCCACTACCGTCCTTATCAAAGACAAGATCAGCAAAAGAGCCGAGAATATTCTTGCTGGAACCCACCAGAAACTTGCAAGCAGCCATCCTCATGGCTTCTTCTTTTTCAGTCTTCCCTGGTTCAAGAAGGAAGTCCAAGATGTCCTTTGGCGATTTGGGGGCAGACGAACCTTCGCCCGCTGCTATCTGCTTTGGTTGAGCCGGTTCGACTGGATGTTCCTCAGTACCCGCTTCCGCCTTCGAGACGATCTCAGTCTTCTTGGATGCATCTCCAGACGACATCTTTATGTTGAAAAGTGAAAGTGACTATCCCTTCTGATTTTTTATTCTATTTATAGACAGAGATTCATACGACAATGAAACTTCATTTAATTCACCCGATGGTTCGTCCGTTCATCTGACGGTTCGTCCGTTCATTATATCCCTTTGACGGTTCATCCGTTCATTATATTCATCCATCTGACGATTCGCCCGTTCATTATCTGACGGTTCGTCCGTTCATTATAATTATCTGACGGTTCGCCTATTCATTCCAATTATCCGACGGTTCACCCGTTCATTCTATTCATCTGACGGTTCGTCCGTTCATTATATCCCTTTGACGGTTCGTCCGTTCATTATATTCATTCACCCGATGGTTCACCCGTTCATACATCCATCTTACGGTTTGCCCATTCATCATCTGACGGTTTATCCGTTCATTCCAATTATCCGACGGTTCATCCGTTCATTCCAATTATCCGACGGTTCATCCGTTCATTCCAATTATCCGACGTTTCATCCGTTCATTCCATTCATCTGACGGTTCATCCATTCATTTAATTCATATGACGGTTTATCCGTTCATCCCGATGATTCATTTCGTTCATTCATTTCGTTCATACATTTTAACGAATCATCTATTTCGTTCATATCAGCAACTTGTCATCTTTGATTAAGTTGTCTATTGAAATAATGATATTCAATAAATTATATTTGCCACGTCCACATTACCTCTGAGCAGATATAATTGAATATGATTATTTTCTAAAATCAAGAAATATATCATGTCCTGTACCTCTGAATATATTTTCTATCGCTATTATTTATATCTGAATAAGATATGCAATAAATAATAGAGCCACTAAGAAAATGTCTTTTATTGATCAAAAATTGAAAGATATTATAACATGACATATCACAAAAAGATTGAAGATACAAAAATCTTTCTCATTCTACCGGTAGAGTCATTAAGTTGGTCATCTGCTGCTTCAAAGATTGCAGCCGCTCCTCACGAGATTCCATCACCCGCTTCCTAGCTTCCTCTATCCCAGACTTATCGTCGAAAGATGGCATGGTTACTATTCTGCGAGAGATTTCTTCTTGATGAGTTGCGACATACTCATCTCTTTCCAGAGTCAGAGCATTCAGCTGTTGAACTGCAGTCTGGTGTTGTGCAGCCTCATCCTCCAGAGCAAGCTGGACAAGTCTCAGCTCTTCTTTAAGACGGGCAGATTCGGATTGCAGCTCAGCGACTTTTCTCTCTTTCTCGTCAGCAACAGACGCTACTGTTTCCACTTTGGAATTATATTCAGCAGATTTGGTAGAGAAAGTGTCCAAAAGAACTTACAGGTCAACCTTTGCAACTGCAGCTTCTTGTGACATCTTTTCGAATTCAGCTTGTACCAAAAGCTCCATCTCTCCCCTATTCAGCTCTTTGTAAATTTTAACCGATGCCTCCAGCTCATCTAGTATGTGTTCAAGAAAAACAGCCTGAGCTTCATCGCCTTGATGATGGATGGCATCGATCAAATAGGAGGTTGGACCTCTGACAGTGGAGAAACCAGCATCTTCTTTTTCTATCACCCTATCTACTAAGGGTTTCAAAGAATTAAAGAAAAGATTGCTGAAGGAGCTGATGACAAAACGGTTGGTAGCCAGAGCACCCGGGGTAGCAGCTACTCCCATTGACGTAGAAGCAGCAGCAGGTGTCTGTGAAGACAGTCGTTCAGCTTCTTCCCTTTGAGTAGACGGCTCTTTAGACAGAGGAGCCATCGTAGAGCTAGCTGCTCCTCCCAGATGCTCTTCTGCAAAATCAAATGAACCTATCATTGATTGTTGTTGTCATTAGCAACTAATTGAAAAGGATCAAAAGATCGAAGGCAATCTTACCATGACTTGCCCCAGCAACAAGTCTTTCATCTGTTGGTACAGATTCCAATCTAGCAGAGGTAGCCTCAGACATTACTGCCTGGCTACTTCCGGCCTCAGAACCACCCGAAAAATGTCGGCTACCGTTAGCGATAGCCGTTATTGGCACTATGTCTGTGCATACGGGAGGAACCGGAGACGATTCAAGTTCTGCATGGAAAAATGTAAATGTCAGCTATTTGAATCTATGAAAAGAAGGTAGATAAAATCATGTAATACCTTTTGGATCAGCAGAAGTAGTTTCAACAGGTGCTACTTCTACGTCTGTATTCTTTTTCGAAGACATGTACACCTCAATATCCGCTTCAGGATTTAGTGTGTCGTCTACGGCTTCAGGAGACATATGGATATCAGTGCCTTCTTCGGGATTTAATGTATCATCAACATCTTCTGTTGATGTATCTTCATTGCTTATACTATCCTCTGGAGCTTCCTCGCTGGCAGTTGCGGCAGCAGCTTGATCGACATCGTCCTGCAAACCGAAGTCGCAATCATTTAGAGCTTCAATCATTAGACGATCTTCTTCTTCACGGAGCCCTCCTGGTGTAGCAGGAATCTGGGTAGTTTTTACCGCAAGAGAAGGAGATCGCAAAATTTCATCATCCCTCTGTCCAGTTTTATCTCTCAGCTCAGCTTCATCCCCTAGCTCAGCTTCATCCCTCTGTTCAACCTCATTCCTTGGCTCTGGGGAAGGAGTCTCCTGCCTAGGCTCGGGGACAGGTGTAGGGGATGACATGGTTATTCCAGCTACAGTACTGGCCACCACCGAGGACAAGATTTGTCTCGGAGGGGTGACCACCCTGTTTCTTCTTCTGGAGGCCAGTTTCTTTCTATAAAGAGGTCTCTCTGGACTCTCCACATCTACCACATCGACCTGCCTTGGAAGAGAGGTCGGTGTGGTCGCTTCTTCTCTTTGGGTCGACTCGACCAGTTGTCGAGACTATGACCTGGTAGTAACCTTCTCTGACGGGTCTAAGATAAGTTTCTTCTTTACAACCGGAGAAGAAGGTTCATTAATCCTTCTCTTTCTCTCCATGGTTGGAGATTTGACCACTTTCAAAAAAACTCGCAGCGGTTCATTGACCTCCTCAGGGAAGTTAGCTTCCCTTGAGGCTTCCAACGGATCATCCACTGGCTCATGCTGCTCGTCATTTCCTGGAGCTAGCATAACAGTTGCTCCCTTCTTCAAACGCGTCGCCGTCGTAAAGCTATCTACAAGGTTGAAGTTCTCGGCGAATGTATTCGCGGCTGTGTAAAAAAGCGAATATGTATATAACATCCGGGGGCCGTGATCACTCTTGGTCGGCATCGAGAACACTGTCCTTGTGTCTTGAGCGTTGCAATAGGCCCATGCTCTGGCACCATCAATCAGATACCCCTTTTCTTGTAGGCAAGTTATAGCATTGCCGACGTGGAACTGTTCGTAACCAAATTGACGAGCGAAGCGGCTTGGCCGATATGGTTCCAAGAAACATTCATCTTCAAATCTATACACTAAGTGCGACGGCCTAGTCGTTCTCAACCAATCAAATGCTGCCCGACCCAACGGCTATCTCCCAAGATCAACTAGATTTGTCGACATATGTTCATAGCCGGTTGGAGGGGCAACGCAGTAAAAATTCCATCCTTTCCCAAGGTTCAAGGCACGTCTGTAATCTTTCAGACTAGTGTATATCCACTTGCTTCGGGAGAATCTTCGCAGATAGCTACCGCCGACTGCTTCCATGTCAGGGTTCATCAATGACGGATGGTGCAGAAGTAACCATCCAAACAAATAGGTGTAAGGCAACTCCATCCGAGGGAAGTTCCCCTTCTCACCCTTCCATTTGAGCATAGATTCAACATAAAGACGAAGACCTGCGTTCACTCTACAGGTCATCGCCGACAGCAGATCCATCCGGTAGCCAAAGACTAACCGGACAGCAGTAAAGAGCACGCCGCGGTAGAAGCGATCCACGGCGCTTGCTCCGGGTACGACAAAGTGTCGGAGCTAATATATCAGGAAACCTGCCAGCTGGGCTTCCTTTGACATGGGCCTGTAGCCCATTCTCATAAAACTCTCAATAAAATCTCCGATCTTGAGTGGAGGGTATTGAAGTTCGTCATTAACTTTGATGTCCATTTTCTTGTTTTCTTCCATCAATCTTATCACTTCACTGTGGCTGAGGGGTTGGAAGAAGGTCGGGTTGCACGTATCATGATCCTTAGTCTTTTTCTCGATGATATGATTAAGGAAAAGATAGGACAACCACTTTGATGAATAACAGGTGCCGGAAGAACCGCTCTTATAGTACATGGAGCAAATTTTGTAGTGGCACAGTAGTTCTTAAAAAACAGCCACCATCTCTGCATTCTCTCGACGAAGTCGGTCTAACTCGTCGTTTGTTGGAACATATTCCTCATAAGGGAAGTCTTCCATTGGTAAGCACGAGATGTATTTCATCTCATGAAGGGCTAATCCAATTTTCCCGCAGGGCGTCATGAATGTCCCTGTCCTAAAATTATACCTCTCTGCCAAGGCCAGAAATAGATGAGGGTTAGGGAGGAATCCATATACGGTAGCGTATACCGCCTGATATAGCTCAATCTCTTTGAGCTTGTCTTCGAACTGAACCAATATCCAATTGGTTATGCAGTTCCACCTTTTATTATCTGGGTTCACCAGACCTATCAATCGGATGTCCTGATCCGGGTATCTGCCCTCAACCTTTGCATATTCATTAGCAAAGATTGGCGTCCTCACCTGCAGTAGCAAGGAAGAGTTCTCTGGAGGGATGCAGCCAGGCTTCAATCCTCTGAGCAAGGTGCTATGACGCTCAGAGGAGCTATAGAACATATCCCTGTTGTTTGGTCCTTTCTTTACACAAATATTCCCTGTCCTTGCTTGCTGGAGGGGGGTAATATCCCAGTCCTTCCTCCTGGGATGGCTTGTATGGGCATAGCGGGCTAGAGGGAGGCATCTGGCAATGTCCGGTAATATGATTATTTTCTTCTTTCTCTGGAAGAGTCTCTGCTCAACACGGGGTCTCGGCTGAGAACTCTTGTCAATAGCTTCGCCAAATAAGAACAAGGGTTTCTTATGAGTAATGGTATTGGCAGTTTGCAGGGGCTGCCCATTCATCAAACTCAATAAAGTTTCATTGTCCTGTGCTACCAAGATGGCTTGACGGGAGGATGGAAGAGCATATTGGGGAAATAGTACATAGGATAAATCTTCCTTAAACTCTGGTCCAGCAAGGGTCCCTGCAATGATTTCATACTCTGGATCCTCTCTGATGTTAACTGCATCAAGCAGAAAGATAAAATTCAGTACAAGTAAAATCAAAGATTCTGTCCAAAAAATCAGCAAATTACGTAAGCATCAGATTACGCTGTCTGTAAGCATCAGATTGTGCAACAACAGCTTCTATGCACAAACTGTCCAGTTGCGCCAACTCATCCACTTGCGCAAGCCATCAGATTACGCTGAATAACTTGCACAAAGCATCAGTTTGCGCTGGACAGCCTTGCGCAAATCAGCAGTTTGCGCTGACTATTGCCAGCGCGTTCTAACCGATTGCGCAAGAAAATAGTCTTCATAAAAATGAAAACTGTTGGGTTTGTGCAACCAAAACCCTAAACAGGGCGGCATAGTATAACCAAATCTCTAAAAAGAGATATGTTTGAGGATTCAATCATGTCGAAGAACCCTAAAAAGGGTTTTCGATCGAGTGACTACCTTGCAAAGCTGGGTGACCAACTTTGTGTCATAAAATACGCGGCACAGCATGAGTTGAAGACTCGGTGGGGGCTTTACCCTTGTCGGCGGCGGAACGCTTCGAAGCCATTTGAAGTCGACGGAGAAGAAGGAAGAGAGTCGGAGTAGGCTCGGGAATTTTTCTCTCTTAAGCAAAGTGAAAACAAGTAAAGAATGACAGAAGGGAAGAGGAGAACTATTTATAGTTTTTCGAGAGCAACGGTCGTCTCAGATTGTGCCGAAGAAATGGGAGCTAACTCCTCCAATTGCGCAGACAAGTCATTACTTGCACAACTTGATTTTTTAAATCAAAATTCAAAGTATTTCGAAGCTTTGACTATCTTTAAACTTCGAAAACTTTGAAGGGGGTCTTGTAGGTCCTAAAAATTAAGTTGCATCCACCAAAGAAGTCATGAAAATCAAATTGGGCATCCTTCAAGTGAACTACGCAGGAGACAGATTACGCAACAACTCGATTGTGCAGACTGAACTGCGCACTCATCCAAGTGCGCAAGCTGACGTGGCCCTGTCATCATTACCTGACAGAGAATCAGATCTTCTGACAAATAACAGCACGGAGAATGAAGAAACTATTCGTTTATCGTGCAGCACAGTGCTCGAGGACAACTGTACATGCAGTGCAATCGGCCAGCCTCTCTGCAGCGTGGTCCATCCCAGCGCAATTCAGTTGGCGCACTCCATCAAGACAACTGACAAAGTACATGTGGCCTTCATGCCATCAATTATTCACCACGTGGTAACCGTCTGTACACGATCATGCGCATTTTAATCAAATAATGCCATGTGTCCAATACAGTTGGCCCATGATCAAATAACTACTAGCGCAGTCTGATGTCTGCGCGGTCCAATGCATGCGCAATCCATCTTGCGCAATCCAGAATAACTAAAAAGTAGTTATTTCTAGAACTCTATAAATAGAGTTTCAAGTCCTTCCTAGGGGGATCACACAGAGATCAGAAGTCATCACCAGAGATCAGGAGTTCTTGCCAAAGTGCTGCTGCAATCTTCAGAGGCTACCGTCTTCAAAGTTCACATCTCCAAGGGATAAAACGATCGTCATTCAGATCGGATTCCTATAGTTGTACTTACCCAGAATTCTTGTAATCTTCTTACAAAGTTTGTGAAATAAAAATCAACTTTTGTTTTTTGCAAACAACGATCAGCGACGATTTTTATCACAGTTAGCGACGTTCCGATACTTACTTAGCGACGTTAACTTCCGTCGCTAGCCGTCGCTGAACGTCGCTAATTTTGAAAAAAATACAGCATTTGTAGCATCCCCTGCAGCATTTGCAGCATTTGCAGCATCCCCTACACCATTTGTTACAACAACGACGGTGTGTATCACGAACACAGTACCAAACAACACAGATACACACAATCACGAACACGTTTGAAACATAATCTCATCAATCAATACAGATATATGAAAAATTGTAACAACATTGTCAAACATAATGCTCCACATAAGAATAATGTATGTATAACCACATAAAAGACCCAACAATAGGCCATCACACAACAATATATATATATGTCGACTACGGCTGATCAGGAGGAGCATCATTGCTCCTGGAAAGAAGGTAAGCATACTGCTCCGGTGTAAGAACCACCGACGATGATGAATGAGGAGGCAATGCAACCGCTGGAGAAGGAGGCAGTGTAACCGCTGGAGAAGAAGGCAGTGTAACCACTGGAGATGGGTGCGTCCGCATCTCCCCTAGGGCTAGCAGTCTGGCGCTGTATTGCTCCATACAAGCCGCTATCCTAGTAATGGTGTCGTGAATGGACTCCTGCGTCCCCTGTACGTGCCGCACGGTGCGCTCTAGCTCGTCAAAGCGTGCGGTGACCGACGCAGCGTCCCCTTGCGCCTGAGACCCTGGCTGCTCAGAAATCCTCCTCAGCATATCGTCGCGCAGCTCAGCAATCTGGCGGACAATGGTACCCTCAACTCGGGATGACTCGGCCTGTGACGGCTGTGAATGCGTACTGGTAAAGGGAGCTCTGGATGCCTGCATCGCAACAAATACGCCGTAGGACCCCATACTGTAGTATGTACCACTCTGAAGACCACCAACAGCGGTCTTCCAGAGCTCGTCCTCTGACTGAGGCGGAGAGAGCTGCGATGTACCAACCCCTCCCTCTGCCGGTACACTAGCACTCGTACGCTCATCATGTAGCCTAACAAACTCTTCCTAGAAATCATTGTGTATCTCTATAAATCAGTACTTACCTAAATTAGCCTAATGAACGTCTAAAGTATTTAATTATTATTAACTATATGGTTATCTGTATATTCTTTAAGTTGTGTTAAAAATTAACAAAATCTAAATTAGTACTTACATAGCTCTGAGTAGCCCGGTCGTCGATGAGCTTCCCGTCCTTCCGATGGGTGGCCAGGAAGACGGTCACCATATTTGCGTCCTCATCCCTCTTTACCTGCGTGTTTGTTATATTTTATTCTTTAGTAAAATAGAATATTATATACTCCTATACTATCAATAAAATCTTATATTTTGCAATAAATTATATACCAGACGACGAAAATGCTCCGTCATAGGTATCGATCCACCACACCACTTTCCGGCCCTCATCCTAGCCGCTTTCGCCTTCTCCGACTGCTCTTTGTACCGGGGCTCCTTAAATCGAGCCCTCATCGTGGTCCACTGGTCAGGTGTGATCCAACCAGCAATCGGCTTTCCGGAGCGCTGATGAGCTTTCTGATCGTCAATTGCATCACGGATCAACTTGGCGGCGACGGCAGGAAACTGCCTCTCAATCTGCTCGGCCCGGTGTGGTGGATAAAAATAAGTCCTCTACAAGAATTACAATTTAAAATAAGAAGTTCTAAAAAATGCTTAAAATTATATTAATCATACTAAATTAACTATCTTTAGTTACCTTGAAGTGGGCAAACCAGAATGCCTTCCTCACTTCCGAAGCATCCGAGTAGTTGATCCACGGACCCCCATAGTTGGACCTTAGAAAGGAGCCCAACGCTCTCTGTACCGACGATGGACGATATCTGTATACAACGATAGCCGACGTATTAATAAATATATATAGATATACAGACATGCATAATATATATATATATATATATATATATATATATATATATATATTTATTTAACTTACTTCGTAGGACCGTCGGCCTAAATTTCCATCCTCGTCTCGTCCTGAGGTGCGCATGGAGGGTCGCTCTGGTATGGATCCGCCCGGGCGGGAGTAGGGACTACCTCCTCCACCTGCTTCCCACCCGCCATGCTGCTGTCAGCGGTAGGAAGGCTAGGGGAAGTAGTATGATCAACAAGCCTGGTGTAGTGTCCCGTCCCGCTCAGTCAATCGGCAGAATCAAAATGCCAACGGCGTTCAGACTTAGCCATGCAACGGCTACTCGAAGACCTCGCTCGGTCGAAGCGACCGCTCGCTCAGGTGGGGTAGTTTTGGTGAACTCGCCTCATCTTATCCTTCACATAATAAATCACATATTTTCAACTTGTACAAGTAGGCTTGATAATAAAAGAGACGAATCCACATAGCTAAAGGGAATAATCCCGACGGGTCGAATTGAGTTAGAATATGGAAAGGTCCAATGGTCGGCTTAGAGTTGGTGCACGACGTGCTTTGAAAATGACACTCGATCCTTCGTCCCGTGGCTTGGGAGAAGGAAAGTTGGTTGAGTCGGCGAAGTTATGAGCATAGCCTAAGTCATAGGTGTCGTCCGTATAAATGCTTCATAAAGCATGCACGGTCCTGTCGTCCAAGGCTTGGCATAGCCTTGGCTTGCCCCATGAGTTAAGTTGTATTGCACAGCTTGTGCCATAAGTCTAGGCACCCAAATGAACTTGTTCGTTCAAAGTTGAACGCGGGTACGGCACATTCCATCGAGGCAAGGCTTGACGCGGCCTTTGCTCGTTAAGTTGTAGGCTTGAGTATGTTAGGCAAAGTTATGCCAGTCGACCTAAGTCATTCTAAATGCGGTCCCGCTCATTCTGCGGTTGTCAAGTCAAATAGTCCATGATCCCAAGGCCCGTCATATAAATTATGACTTGGGCGAAGCGTCGCGTAGAACGGAAGTCGGTTTGAGGCACGATGCACGGACCTAGTGTTAAGGCAGGAACCACGGTTGATTGAATGAGTTTTGGAGGAAGGACTATCGAATAGGCATTGAGTTGAATGAAATGATATGATAACATAGAAAGAATGCTCGCGACCGTGGGTCGTCGAGGGGTCTCAAATGTTAGAAAGAAAGCTCGCGACCGTGGGTCGTCGAGGGGTCTCAAATGATAGATGTTTTGATATTGGTTTTGAAAGAGATGGTAACATTGGAAGAGAAATGACTGTGTGAGACGTCAGTTTGTGTCGAGTCTTACATGGTCTTTGGACAACTTGTCGACAAGGAGGAGTTTCCACGCGCGACAACCCTGGGCGCCATGGGACCGCAGCGTTCCGGAGGGAAACACGGTATAGCCGTAGCTGGACGAACCGCTCGGGTCATTCGGGAACTTTCAGCGGGGCTAGCTACCTGCGCTGAAAGGGTCGCCAATGGCAAGGCGATAGTCCAGGATAGCTTGTGATATTAGTGACCAATTTATATAGATGGGTCGGCACGGGCGGCAATCCGCGTGTGTGCCTTTGGATTGAGTCAGTTGGATGTGAGTACAATTAGAACACAAGGTTTGGTCCTAAGATTTGGCATCAACATAGGCGACGTGCTTCAGCACGAGATGCGGCATCGGATCTTAAGTTGTCGGCATATAAGTTGCATAAGTTGGTTTGAGTTGTCTTGAGTCTAAGTCAGGAAACGCCGTAAGGCAAAGTTGGTCGAGTGGCACTTAGCCCACAAGTCTTGGATTGGGTCGGATGATGAGTTAGTAGCAAAGGGCCGCAAGGCGGCGATACGATTGAGTTAACATTGATGTTGCGAGCACGGGATGGTCTAAAGACACAAAATGAGCAAGGCATCGGTCATAAAACTGATCCTAAGGCAAGACTAGAAAGACAATCGATAAGAAGTGACTATGTTGCACAAAGTAAATCAAACATGTTAGGTTTGTATGGGTGGGCGAGGAGCTCATTCCACCAGTACAGTTAAGTACTGACACCCACATAGTTTCCATATGCAGGTACAGGTAGAAGCTCGTGGTGGAAAGCTCGCTTGGATGCGTCGAGGCATGGAGTTCCTTGGTGATTCGAAGCGTACGACCGCATGGAGTAAAGACTTATACAGGACATAATGTATGGACGTCGCCTTCCGAAGCATTCGCTGGCTCAAGACTTATAACTGAGAGATGAGAGAGAGAGCTGAGTGACTTGTAAATGTGAGATGAGTGAGCTTGAGTGATTGTAATATTGGCCTTGCGCCCCATTGTAACCTTTGTTTCAATATCAATAAAAGAGTTTCTTCTGAATGACTTGTGTTTGTTCTAATTTTTGCTGCTATTATTCAATGTCTCTGCACAGAACTTTTGTGCGACGACCCCGTCGCAGCCGCTGAAATCGGCCGTTATGGAACCCGCCTTGCACGAGCGCAATCTAGGCTCGTGCGGCATCACGCCTTAGTGAGGACGATCGCTCCTACGGGAGCGGGGCGTGACATAATTGTATTAGAGCATAGCTTTACGTCCTTGGTCTATCGATTGAATTTTTTAACTCGTTGTTTCCGCAAACTCTGAAATTGCTTCCGTAAGTTGATATCGTTGGTGCGCTCTCTCTCAATTGTCCCACGGGATGTCCATACAATAAGTCTATCTATTTTACAAAACATAGGAGAACAGTTTTGACAACAAAATAAAAAGATGGTTCGCGTAAGCACGGTTGGCTAAGTCGGGCTGGGCATATACACCAAAGTTGCGTCGACCTTAGAAAAGTCGAGTACGAGAATTGAATTGTGTCGGACGAGAATGAGTTGAACTCGATTGAGTAAAGTGTGATGACTATCGATAAGGGTACTAGCGAGCGACGATAACGTCGATGCGATATAGATGAGCGTGCTTGGAATTCGAGGAATGGTTCGAACGGGATTTGAAGAAGTAGATTTTGATTCGAATGATAAGTTGAAAATTTGTTGAATGACTTCATCCCTGAGTGGTGTATGCGATAGCCTCAGGAATGTCGATCGATTGATTAAGGAAATTGATGTTGTGAATGATTCGAGGGATAATGATCGAACTTGAATTGAATGTCGAGGAGATTATCCAGTCGGACGATAGCATCATTCGCACGACTCAGAATTCGTTGCAAACGAAGATCGTCAAGTTACGTATATCATCGATGGTATTGAGGCGTATCAAAGATGATATGCGATAACTCGGGGGTACTCTGACTCGGCAAATGATGATCGTGCAAGTGTTATTGTTCGGTTGGATGCAATACTCAGGATTTTGACCGAGATGAATGTTGGATGAAAATGATCGTGTCTTGATGGTTACGTTGATAGCCACAACATCGACGATCTTGTCTTGTACGAGCGCAACTCCAGCCTCGCATATGCGTTGCGTCGAATTTGGGGCAATTATTCCACGTGAGCGCTGACATGGTGATTCATGTCGTGGGAATGATCGAACTCGGAAAATTAGGACGCGACAACGTTGCTTGTCTCGACTTGTCGGTTTGACGCGAAGGTGAATTCGAGGATGTTTGGACTTGCGACTGATGAATAAAAGAAACTTGAGGATTGAGTAGGTCCAATCCGCGCATCGAGAATGAACTTCTGGACACAAAACAAGAGTTACGTCCCGATGAGAATGATTATCTCGCGGGAGTGTGCATGGTGATTCGTGTCCATCGTTGATAATCTGACTCTCGTGAGATCAGGGCGCCACATCTTGTTAAGTCGGACGACCTTGTGATCGATTTTGTGAATTGGAATAAATGACTTAAGGAATATGAAATGCGAATTATGGTTTAGCGATGGATTGTGTCATAGCATGCTTGACTTGGAGATTGATGGGCAGATTATGTCGAACGTGTGTGAAAAGATAGACTATACGAAACGGTTCGATGAACGAGCGATATGTTCTTATCGAGGATTGGTTGAACATAAATTATCGTAGGATGACTTTGCTGAACGACTCGGACCTCGTGCGACAATTATAGGGATGTGCGTAGGGAATCGATGCTCGATGTTTAGAAATCGGAGTGATGCAAGCTTGGGTAGCAAACCCCCGTACTATCAACTTGGTTTGACCTTAGGATGGGGTCAGTGTTGATATCGTTGTTTGGGGACTATGATTCCAATACTGACAATTTACTTTAGCCTAAAGAGATTGCCTAGCGGCTAGGCGAGATGTCCATGTTGCGAGAGTTAGCATCGATAGGATTGATTTTAAAGGATTGAGTGGATGGATCGATAGATGGAATTGGGTTCACTATCACAAGGCTTGGTTGAAATGCATGTATTTTGGAGACGCCTAGAATATGTGTACGATCCAAACTAAGAGATACGCTGAATCAAGTGAGACTTGAGGAATGGAAAAGTGTCGAGGATTTTGAAATTGTATTGAAGGAAAGATCGAGGGTAGCACGAGCGTGGCTCGGATTGAGAAAACACATAGGCGTAGTGTGTGCGAGAGTCTTGAATGTTGAGTAAAAATGATAAGTCGATAAGTGTACTCAGTTAGTTTCGAGGACGAAACTTTTTCTGAGTGGTGTATGATGTAGTTCCCCGTCCCGCTCAGTCAATCGACAGAATCAAAATGCCAATGGCGTTCAGACTTAGCCTTGCAACGGCTACTCGAAGAACTTGCTCGGTCGAAGCGACCGTTCGCTCAGGTGGAGTAGTTTCGGTGAACTCGTATCATCTTATCCTTCACATAATAAATTATATGTTTTCAACTTGTACAAGTAGGCTTGATAATAAAAGAGACGAATCCACATAGATAAAGGAAATAATCCTGATGGGTCGAATTGAGTTAGAATATGGAAAGGTCCAACGGTCGACTTAGAGTTGGTGCACGGCGTGCTTTGAAAATGACACTCGATCCTTCGTCCCGTGGCTTGGGAGAAGGAAAGTTGGTTGAGTCGGCGAAGTTATGAGCATAGCCTAAGTCATAGGCGTCGCCCGCATAAATGCTTCATAAAGCATGCACGGTCCTGTCGTCCAAGGCTTGGCATAGCCTTGGCTTGCCCCATGAGTTAAGTTGCGTTGCATAGCTTATGCCATAAGTCTAGGCACCCAAATGAACTTGGTCGTTCAAAGTTGAACGCGGGCACGGCACGTTCCATCGAGGCAAGGCTTGACGCAGCCTTTGCTCGTTAAGTTGTAGGCTTGAGTATGTTAGGCAAAGTTATGCCAGTCGACCTAAGTCATTCTAAGTGCGGTCCCGCTCATTCTGCGGTTGTCAAGTCAAATAGTCCCACGATCCCAAGGCCCGTCATATAAATTATGACTTGGGCGATAGCATCGCGTAGAACGGAAGTCGGTTTGAGGAACGAGGCACGGACCTAGTGTTAAGGCAGGAACCACGATTGATTGAATGAGTTTTGGAGGAAGGACTATCGAATAGGCATTGAGTTGAATGAAATAATATGGTAACATGGAAAGAATACTCGCGACCATGGGTCGTCGAGGGGTCTCAAATGTTAGAAAGAAAGCTCGCGACCGTGGGTCGTCGAGGGGTCTCAAATGATAGATGGTTTGATATTGGTTTTGAAAGAGATGGTAACATTGGAAGAGGAATGACTGTGTGAGACGTCAATTTGTGTCAAGTCTTGTATGGTCATTAGACAACTTGTCCACAAGGAGGAGTTTCCACGCGCGACAACGCTGGGCGCCATGGGACCGCAGCGTTCCGGAGGGAAACACGGTATAGCCGTAGCTGGACGAACCGCTCGGGTCATTCGGGAACTTTCAGCGGGGCTAGCTACCTGTGCTGAAAGGGTCGCCGAATGGCAAGGCTATAGTCCAGGATAGCTTGTGATGTTAGTGACCAATTCATATATATGGGTCGGCACGGGCGGCAATCCGCGTGTGTGCCGTTGGATTGAGTCAGTTGGATGTGAGTACAGTTAGAACACAAGGTTTGGTCCTAAGATTTGCCATCAACATAGGCGACGTGCTTCGGCACGAGATGTGGCGTCGGGTCTTAAGTTGTCGGCATATAAGTTGCATAAGTTGGTTTGAGTTGTCTTGAGTCTAAGTCAGGAAACGCCGCAAGGCAAAGTTGGTCGAGTGGAACTTAGCCCACAAGTCTTGGATTGGGTCGGATGATGAGTTAGTAGCAAAGGGCCGCAAGGCGGCGATACGATTGAGTTAACATTAATGTTGTGAGCACGGGATGGTCTAAAGACACAAAATGAGCAAGGCATCAGTCATAAAACTGATCCTAAGGCAAGACTAGAAAGACAATCGATAAGAAGTGACTATGTTGCATAAAATAAATCAAACGTGTTGGGTTTGTATAGGTGGGCGAGGAGCTCATTCCACAAGTACAGTTGAGTACTGACACCCACATAGTTTTCATGTGCAGGCACAGGTAGAAGCTCGTGGCACGAAGCTCGCTTGGATGCATCGAGGCACGGAGTTCCTTGGCGATTCGAAGCGTACGGCCGCATGGAGTAAAGACTTATACAGGACATAATGTATGGACGTCGCATTCCGAAGCATCCGCTGGCTCAAGACTTGTAACTGAGAGATGAGAGAGAGCTGAGTGACTTATAAATGTGAGATGAGTGAGCTTGAGTGATTGTAATATTGGCCTTGCGCCCCATTGTAACCTTTGTTTCAATATCAATAAAAGAGTTTCTTCTGAATGACTTGTGTTTGTTCTAATTTCTGCTGCTATTATTCAATGTCTCTGCACGGGACTTTTGTACGACGATCCCGTCGCAGCCGCTGAAATCGGCCGTTATGGAATCCGCCTTGCACGAGCGCAATCTAGGCTCGTGCGGCATCACGCCTTAGCGAGGACGATCGCTCCTACGGGAGCGGCGCGTGACACCTGGAACTGCTCGTCGCAGGTGTACTGCCACCTGGACCTACGACCGTACGGTACAATAGAGTGCTCGGGTCAGACGATGGCCCGGAGCTATCCTCTGGTAACGGAGCTCTCTGCCCACCTAAGGACACGGCTCGTCCTGACCTATCTCTGCGTCGTCCTGAGGTGCCTCCGCGTCGTCCTGCCAGGCTGATAATAACATATGATTGAAAATATAAATAAATATAATGACAGTTTAGAAATATCTGCATACATTGGAGTTCAGAATTTAAGTTTTCAAAAATCTAAATACTAAAAGAAATGATCATAGTTCATAATTTAAGATTACAGAAATATGAATACATCAAAATCACAGTTTCTCAATCATCCTCTGAAAATTCATCTTCTTCGTTTGCCTCTTCCTCCTCCTCCTCATCCTCTTCCTCCTCATCGCCACTAGCATTTTCTTCGTCTTTCCCTTCGGATACTTGTACCTCTTCTTCACAAGTAGATATTGAATGGGAAACTTCTGCTGAGTCGACATCAACTGTATTTGGTACAAGAGGCAGCTCGTCCTCCTGATAAGCCACTTCGTCGACGTCATAGGTATTTCTGGCTTTAGTCTTGCATACTGCCCACCAGTCGTACCTCGTTATTCCCCATCTAGGATATGTTATAAAATATACGAGTTGAGCTTGACTTGCTAGGATAAATGGTTCGTATCCTTGGTATCGACGACGATAGTTAATATCCACAAGACCATGCTTGTCAATTTTCCATCCTTGATCTTGTATGGGATCGAACCAATCAACTTTGAACAATACGATCTTGGCAGGCTCTATGCCATAGTTGTACGTTAATTCTACGATCTTCCGTAAGACGCCATAGAAATCATTGCCTGGAGTGACATCTTTGTAGTTTGTAGATTTGATACACAAGCAGCTGTTTTTTGTAGAATCAAGATCCAGGAAACTATCTCTGATGAGAGCATTTGTTGACTTGAACTTAAACCCATTCACGCAATAACTTGGACATATTTTGAAGGCATAAATTGGCCCCTTGGCAAGAGTTCTAATAGATTCATTCTCAAGGATGACGTCCGGATGATCGACCTAAACACGAGAAGATACAAAATTAAGTTTAATGTTAAGTTATTTCTTGTGCAGTTGTGAATGGAGGAAGATTCTAACTAGCTTCTTACGTACATATGCAATCAACCAAGACGGAAAATGAAGTCTTATTTCTTCTTCTACTTCTTCATCTGCTATGTATGGTCTACTTGACCTCACCTCATCATTAAATTTGCTGAAAACCAATAAATATCGAGATATACTCGTTAAATTATAATAACGTAATCAACAAATAGATGACTTGAACGTTGAAGATTTTCACTTACCACTCTAGCTTTTCCACTTCATCCTCCTCGCAGTTGAGTAATATATATAACTGGGCAGCCTTTAGTTCCTCATCATTCAAATATCTCTTTTTCAGTTTTCCAGAAGGCTTTCCAAGAGCATTGAAGACTTTCAATAATGCATCATTATATTCTATATCTCCATCGTCGTTCCTCGAAGCTCTTGTTCTATTTGTAGCAATATGAGGCTTGAAATACATTGAACAAAATTAGGTAATCTCCTCAAGGACATAGGCTTCACAAATAGAACCCTCGACCCATGCCTTATTTTTCACCTTCCTCTTCAGGTGGTTTAGATGGCGCTCGAACGGGTACATCCACCGATAACCGACGGGCCCACCAACACGTGCCTCATATGAAAGATGAATTGGCAAATGCTCCATAGAGTCGAAGAATCCAGGAGGGAACACCCTCTCAAGCTTACACAATATTACTGCAATGTCCTTCTCCTGCTTTTCAAGCCGATCGATGAGTAACTCAGTAGAACAAAGATCTCTGAAGAATATGCTAAGCTCTGTCAGTGGATCCCAAACGACATGAGGTGAGAATTCCCGAAATACAATCGGGATTAACCTCTCCATAAAAATGTGACAGTCGTGAAAGGCAAATAGTACATCGCGGTACTCCATCTATTTGTTTTCGCTTGTGCCAACTCATATTATCAGATGTCTTCTTTGCAATAAACAACCTCTGCAACCGCGGCGTCAAAGGCAAATAGTGCATCGAATCTGTTGGCTTGCGTGCACCAGAAGTCCTTATTGTACTAGTTGCCTTGAAGCGATCGGCACCACAAAATCTGCAGGCGTCTTCATCCTTGTCGTCCTTATAGTACAACATGCATCCGTTGCGACATGCATCAATTTTTTTGTACCCCATCTAGTACGATCTCACCATTCTCTTGGATCGGTAGAAGTCTTTAGGTAACTTGCCATCCTCCGGCAATATATCTTTAATTAACTCCAGGATTCGGTTGTAGCATTCTTGAGACATGTTAAAATCTGATTTTATGCTCAACAATCTTGTAATCACCTCCAACGGTGAATGGTCATCACAACCAGGATATAAAGGAGTCCTTGTATTCTCCAGCAACTCCATGAACTTTGCAGCATCGGCATTCGGTGCCTCATCAACTGTATATTGATTGTTCAGATCGAAACTAGGCCCCACAGCATCGAAAACCATGTTCGTCCACCCTTGGTCGTAATCAGCATGCTCGTGGACATCTACATAAGGCTCCACATAAAGCTCCGGCTCGGAGACTAAAGGTACAAGTTCTCCGTGTGCGGTCCACTGATAATAATTTGGCATGAAACCCTCGATTACAAATGATATGTCACATCCACTTCCGAATGATATTTTAAGTTACGATATCTCACACATGGACACTTAATTCTTGTACGGTCCATGTACTGAGGGAACGCCTTGGCAAACTGTAAGAACTGTTGCACACCCTGTATAAATTTATCCCGCATACCGCACATGTCATCAGGATGACGATTGTACATACACAAACGGTTCCACAGATAGTAATTCATATCCATTTTAAGATAATTCTGCAAAGATTGACACAGATAATAATTCATCAGGATGATGATTGTACATCCACAAACGATTCCGCAGATAGTAATTCATATCCATTTTAAGATAATTACTGCAGAAAGTGAAGACCGACCTGAACTGACGCACGAAAGTGACGATTGTACGACCACAAGTTTTATGTTCTTCAACGATATATTTTACATGCTTAATTGCCAAGTGTAGGGACGAATGGCTCAGAACACAACCCAAAATTCATTCTAGCATACATTAGTGTGAATCATCTATGTTCTGTACATATGGTGTAGTATATATTCTTATCGAATATAGTATCTGAAGGATGTAACAGAATTAATAAGATGAACCCATAAAATGTAATACTAAGACATTATCTACTACTAAAAGATGTAGTGATAGGTTATCGTATCATCATTGCCGAGGGATGGGGGTCGGAGGATAGTCAACTTTATCTACGGCTACATAGTTTCTGCCTCGCCAGTCGAATGGCTGCAGGGACTATGTCTTGATCACGATGTCGTACCGTAGATTAATGCAAATTCCTTATAGCAAATATCGTACATAAATTTCTGCCTCGCCAGTCGAATGGTAGATAAAAAGGTTATATTCAATTTTTTGACAAGTGTGAGAACGGATGACTCAGAACACAAACCAAAATTCATTCTAGCATACATTAGTGTGAATCATCTATGTTCTGTACATATGGTGTAGTATATGTTCTTATCGAATCTAGTATCTGAAGGATGTAACAGAATCAGTAAGATGAACCCACAAAATGTAATACTAAGACATTATCTACTACTAAAAGATATAGTGATAGGTTGTCGTATCATCATTTCCGAGAGATGGGGGTCGGAGGACAGTCAACTTCATCTGAAAGTTCAGTTTCACTAACAGACTGACTTCAATTCAGTTAACATGACATCCTAAACACTGTTAGTCCATACCAGTTCTAACTGAGCTCAATAAACTATCAATATGAATTTCTAGCTAAACCAAACTTACATAAGTCTGAGTTTAATTGGTACTATCCTATACTATATGAGTTCTCAGGTTCATACACTAAATCAACCCCCTGTTACCAGAGTCAGTCACATCCTTAGGATAGATATCAACAGTCTAATATCAGGACAGACACTAATCAGTCCAATTGATTTCAATCTTAAAATAATTTCAGTCTTAAAATGAATCCAATTGATTTCAGCCATTCATTAGTAACTCCAATTGATCTCAGTCTTAAAATGAGTTCACTTATCAGTCCAATATAAACCTAATTATCAGTTCACTATGTAGCTGTATATCAGTCCTTTATGAATCCATATACCAGCCATACAATCAGCTACTGTCAATAACCAAAAAATTCTTAGGTTTCATATAAGATTGTCTCAAATTGAGACAAGTTCAAAACAGCACTCATATAACCCTGCAATCAAGTTACAGTTAAGAAAAATATTGATTGTTGCAACACCACAGGTCTGGTGTCAGTCACCCCATAGTAAGAGGTCCACCCTGTCTCACTTGTTTGGTGTGCAGGACAACATCATTTGCTGATACATCCTAGTAACCATACTACACATTTATAACCCACCATAACCCAATAAAATGTGATGTGAAAAAGAATACTTAAATAGATTCAGACATCTAAACATAATGGCTGTAAGCCTCCTAATAGCCCTACACCCCATTACAATCTCCTTGTTCCCAAATCGAACCATTAATTCAATTCCAAAGATTTCAAACCCGAAACATTCAATGGACTGAACAAATAGTGCAACTAAGGACTGAACATGTGCCCTTCTGAAATATAATATACAAATGGATATCCCTCAACATAAGCAAACAAGAACTGTGGGCACACAAGTCAGATATTAGGTGGCCAGACTAGCCAATAACAGAATTGAAGCAGTGTATATTAGTTATTACATCTATCATCAGAGAATGAAGCTTCGCAATTAGGAGTATCAAGAAGAAATAGTGTAGGCCTAGACAGATGAACATGGTGAAAGAAACAACTATCATTTCTTCACATACTTGTAGGAAGTGTAGGTAATATCAAACATTCAGTTACTCCAGTGGCCAGTTAACTCTTCCCAAAAGATGAACATGGCTATACCAAAAGATGTCACACTGGTTAGCCAGTTAACTCTTCCCACATTATGTCCAAACATATATAGAACCTTCGACCCTAACCAGCAAACCGCAATAGGTAGCCCCTCCCTGGCATTAGCTTCGAAAAACACTCTAAAGTAGTGCCCTATAGAGAGAGAGGTCGAGAGAGAGGGTGGGGGCTACCTGAGGAGAAGGCCGGAGGAGGGTGTGAGGAGGAGGAGGGTACGAGCGCCGGAGGAGGGTGCGAGGAGGAGGAGGAGCGCTGAAATTTTTGGGGAAAAAAAATTTCGGCCGCGAATAGAAAAGAAACCCTCGTGTCCATGCCCTATATGAAACATTTAGCGACGTCCGTATGGGACGTCGCTAAACGTCGCTAACTATTAATATAATGCGACGTAATATAACAGAAACTTTTGGTAACTAAAAGAAACTTTTAAGTAACATACAATTATTTGGTAACTAAAAGAAACTTTTAAGTGACATACAATTATTTGGTAACTAAAAGAAACTTTTAAGTGACAAGAATAAATTTTTAATCTAGTGGCTAATACTTTTATGTGACAATAATATTTTTTTGTAACTATAAAAAAATCTTTAGTGACAAGTATTTTCACTTATCACACATAACTTGTCTTTGACATAAGTCTAAAATTTAAATTTTATTTCAGTGACAACATTAAGTGACGACAAATAAAAACATGGTCACTAAATAATTTAACCGTGTGACGGAAAACAACTGTTGTCACAAAATCAAATTATGAGTGACAACAAAAATTATTTGTCACAAAAATATCACTTTCAGTGACAAGTTTGACACTTGTCACAAAATACTTGTCACAAAAACCCGCATTTCTTGTAGTGACACGTCGCTATATTAAAATAATTAGCGACGAAATTGCAACGCAGGTTCCCATTTAATATACTAATATCACTATTCGTCGCTAGTAGTCGCCACCAGCGACGAATAGCGACGTCACATTTACACGTTGCTAACTCCCCAAAAAATAGCGACGTTCACTCATGGAGTCGCAAAATTCGTCACAATTTGGCCATATTTTGGTAGTGTAGGACTGCAGAGGGCAAGTATAACTTCCCTTTCCAAATTTTTTTTTGAAATATTATTTATTTATTTATTTAATTTAAATGGTGATTTTTAGATTTTATGAATAATTAGTTAGTTAATTATTATGGTAGATGATTTTAGCCATGATTGAGTTTTGAAGTACCAGACGACTAGGAATCATGACACGGATAGTGCAGTGGCGTGCCTTGACTCGTGTATTAGCCCTGGTAGGGAAGGCCGAGCCATAGTGATGTCCTAACTAGGAAAACCAGACCAAGTTGCGACTTAACCCTTACCGAAGATTATTTATTTATTAATTAAATTATTGAGTTTTAGGGAACCCGGTTGTACCAAACTAGTCCAGATTGAACCCAAACCAAGCCCAAGCTCAGGTAATCATGCGGCACGTCCAAGAACGTTCGTGTTGAGGGAAATTGGTATGAGAGTGTAGTATTTTATTTTAATAATTTAATGAATATTTTCTAAGTATTCTCAAATAAATATTATAAATATCGTTATTAGTTGACATTCAGTGATATTTGTATAAAATAGGTCTTTGTACATTTTTGGAGATTTTTAGACCGTGTATGGTGGTGTATACACCGTTATTTGGTTTATTGAATTTTGTTATTATTATTATTATTTATTGAGATTATTAGTAGATAATATAATATAATTATTGGTTATATTATTTTTTTCAAATAAATGTTACATATTTTCATAAATAGGTCCTACACTAGAAATAAATAATATTGGAGTTTTGTTTAGATTTATGGGATTAAAATATAAGTATATTTATATATATAGGAATATATATAAGATATATGGAGGCCTATTAAATAGTTGTATATATATATGTACTTTTATTGTTAAATATAAAATAAGTATATATATATATATATATATATATATATATATATATATATATAAGGATATACGTGTATATGTGTATAAATAAATATATAATATTAAATATGTGTATGTGAATGTATATATAAAAATATAGATTATATATAAGTGTGAATGTGTACATATATATTTATATTATATAAGTGTATGTATGTATAAATATTGTATACGTGTATTTATATATAAATATATATTATATAAATATTGTATATGAGTGTATACATATTTTTACATAGATATTGTATATGTGAATATGTATATAAATATATATATATAGATGTATATGTATGGATAATATATATACGTAAATGTGTGTATATATATATATGTATATATATGCATATTTGTACATAAGTAATTATATATATATAGTAAGAAAATAGAAAAAAAAATAAAAAGAAAAGGAATAAGTAGCAGTGGCAGCCCGTCCCACCTGCCGACTCCACACCCAGCTAAAAGAAAGCCCCACAGACCCGAGTACTCTTTCCAGTCGAGCAAACCCCCTGTATTTATAACGTAAGAACGAAAAACCCTAACCCGACTCTTCAACCACCGCCACCACCCTGCGCGCCCCGCCCACTCGCGCGCGCCACCGAAATCCATCGCGGGACGGCCGATCGCCGGCCGGCCAGGCCCACGCCAAGGCCGCGCGGATACAACAGCGCACGGACAGGGAAACGCTGTGGCGACCCCAACTTCGTCGTCAAAAATTATCCTCGTCGCTCGATCTTTTCCCTAGATTCTTCTTCAGGTATGATGACAACATATACGCCTTCAAATCCCTTAAGTTAGTTTTTATTTAGACGAATGAGGTTGTCAGTAAAATCGACGCAAAGTCAACGAAAAACCACCCCAAAACAGGACAACACATAGCAGTACAAAAACCCTGTTGGAAGGCAATTTCTCACAAATCCTTGAACTGAGTCAAAAATGTACTTGAATAGGTTTAGAGACAACATATAGGGCTTGACGACCCATTTCGCAGAAGTCGATTCCATCAACTGTGCGCCAAGAAATCGAATCCCGAACTTTGACGAAAACTTGTTTTAAAATTATGAAAAATCCTTCCACACGACGTGCGTCACGCCATTCCGGGCGACGCGGTCGCGCACCGAAAGCATCGAAACCTGCCTAATAGTTTCGTGGTCGTGTGGGCTTTGGCGGAATTCAAATTGGTCGCGTGTGCGCGACGAATTTGATGCGTATCCGTCGAAATTCACCGTATTGTGCACTTTGCAAATTTCTCAATTACTTTGTGCACGCTCGTCAGATCGAGACAAAACTTGTGCCATCAGGACCGTATCATTTTTTTTGGTCCTGAATGCCAAGTTTGGTCCGATTCTGAGACAGTTGATAAAATCGTCGTATCGCGGGCCTCCGGTCCGACTCAACGGGTGATTTTGTGCACGGCCCGCCAGAATCCAAAAATTGGACATATCGTTGGGTTTGTATCAAAAAACTGGATCCGTAGACATGTAGTTTGACGACTTTAGAGACCTTTGACTCTGGCGCAATTTTCGGTGCAAAGTGGGTCCAACGGCGGACACCGTTTTTGCCCGAAATTACCGTTTTGCCCCTGTGTCCAGAATTGGACTTAAGGACAGGCAATCCTAGCTAATTTGACTATTCTGAGAATGTTGGTAACGTTTATTTCAGCTTTCGGAGACAGTTGTGATGACTTGGACTTTCTGACTTATTGATTGGCGATACATTGTTGGTTCTCCGTGCAACCCCCAGACAAGTATAACTTGTCGTACATATACAATATTTACATGGTTTCTCTTTTCTTATCGTAGTCCTTTTTATATTGTCACATGATTCCATATTATGATTGAATTCGTCCTTGATTGCTTTACTTGTTCTAGATTACGTGCACGTATAGGATGTTTGACATTGCTAGAATATTGGTCTCTTTGTGTTACCCTTTTCTCGTGATTGAGTTGTCAATTTCTATATCTGTCCTTGACCATTCTCGGCTGGGAGTATCTTGCATTGTACTACAGTTGAGACATACTATAGCTTGGGAGTATCTTACATTGTACTACGATCTATAGCTGATTCTTTATCTTGATTGACTTGACTTGAGACATGCCATGGCTTGGGAGTATCTTACATTGTACTATGACCTATAACATATATTGATTGATTGATTGACTTGACTTGCGATACTATAAATTGGGAGTATCTTGCATTGTACTACGATTTATAGGAGTCTACTTGACTTTGTATCCTTTAGGAGAGGAGATCGATACTAAAATTGGCTAATCTTGACTGGGATTATCTTGCATTGTATTACAGTCAAAATCTACTATAGATTGGGAGTATCTTGCATTGTACTACAAGCTATAGAGGTTAATCGATTGATTGGTAGCCAAGTCTAGTATTACATTTCCTCACGACTCGTCGTCCTTAGATGTTTCTTCTTGCAGTGTTCTTATCCTTCTTACCTGTTATTTACTGTCATATTAGTAGGCATATTTTATGTATCTTGCTAGTCCCCTGAGGACCTGATGATCTCTTCAGGTTTAGCGACTGCATGGAGTTAGTTAGCAGAGCAGGATGGTAGAGGATTGCGATGTATGATATAGGTATTTGGTTGTGATATTCTCTATTATCTTCTCATACTTTATATTCCATACCATGATATACTCTGCTTATTTATAGACTCACATCATTCTTGGAGTCTAATCGAACAATATGTTAATGGGCTGCAGACCATGACCCATACTTGTTCATTCTTGCTTTATATAATTCTTGTGGATTGAGATATAGTTTAGATTAGACATGATACCATGACCTTGACAGCTTATACGTACTCGAGTCGAGCTGGAATCCGCTCGATACGTAGCTGGCTTGCTCACGAGCTCGCGTCCGGAAAGCGGGTGCGGGTCGTGACAGCAAGGCAGTCATTGCAATAATCAGGACTGCCATCACACTCGCAGTCCTTTCAATAATAAGGACTGCCACAACTCTGGTTGTCCTTATATTTTAAAGGACTGCAGCTATTTGGGCAGTCCTTTTTGTAGAGGTGGACTGCCAGAGTAGTGGCAGTCTTATCTGTAACAGCCCCGAATTTCACCCGACATGAATGTTAAAATTGGCTTACTAAGAGTGCATCCGAAGCAAGAATGTGTTCTTCGGACATATCGGGACGAGAGTCTACTACATTCGATGACCCGGGTTCTTCCATGTTCCTTTTTTCTAAATTAAACACATATAAATTATTATTTATATGTGAAATTATTGTGAGAAAGTCTACAAATATATTAATTAGATGACATACCCATTAACGGATGAAGTCGATGACACTATAACAAAAATTTGCACCCTAAATCTTCACAATGTCTTGGTTGGGAGAAAATTTGGGTTAGGGTTTACAATTTTATGACCTAGAAATTCTTAGGAGAAGAAAAGAGTGGAGGAGAAGGAAAGAGTAGAGAGAGAAGAAGAGTAGGAAAATAAAATAAAGTTGCTATTTATATGATTTCTTGGGCTAGTCCCAAGTAAAAATTTTTGATGGCAAACTTGTAATTTTTTGCAAAATTTTTGGGATAGCTCCAAGTAATTTGTGTGGTGCCCTTAGAAAAAGCCCAAATATTTAGTTACCTATTATAATGTAAAGTATATTAATTTATTTTGTTTAATGACATATAGATATTAATAAATATAGAGGCCACTCATTAGAGATATTTTTAGTTGAATTTTTGTATAAAAGGAATAACACATAGACATAGAAACCTTATGTTTGACACATAAAAATCCAAAAAATAAAATAATCATTGAAGGATTAGGGTTAGGATTATTTTCGTACAAACAATTTTTTTGTTAATTAAAATTCATGTAATTACTTTGTTACTAAACAATCAGTAATCAATGTAGTTTGAGAATAATAATGTCTAGTTAATTAATTGATTGATTATGTAATAAATAAATGCAACTAATTCGTTAGTTAAGTAATATTAAATAAATATATGATAAATAATAGCATAGACAAATAGTTATCAAAAGATTGGATTAGGGTTGGATTATGGTTCGTAATAAGAATTAGTGTTAGGATTATGATTAGAATTAATGTTAATAATAAAATAATATGAAAAAAATGTGTGTTGCTGAACTACAGAAGGCCACTTGGACCTTATAATACTCCTAGTTTTTCTTTTTCTTTTCGGGGGATTATTAATGTGAGGAAGAGTCTACACTTGGAATAAAATCAGAATCTAACAACTGAGTAATACACTATGGGGGTGAGGTTAGATCCTCTCCAAACATGTTATGGAGAGCACTCCTAGCTAGAGTGTGAGCCACCATGTTTCCGGTTCTTCTCACGAATAGGAAAATAGGAGGGTTTGTTTTAGGAATTTCATCTCTGATGTCTTGTATCAAGTCATACATCCTCCAAGGGATGATAGAATTATCCCCTCTGAAGTTCCTGCAAGCTGTCTGTGAATCTCCTTCGATAGTAATCTCCTTCTTGCCGAAATGTCTGGAAAGTCGGATGCCGAGATGGATAGCGATAAATTCCGCATGAAGGCTGTAGTTGGCACTGTGCTCTGAAGGACGGTAGCATGTTATTGCCCTCAAAATTTTTCCATTTTGGTCCTTAGCGATGGCAGCAGCCGCAACAGCCAGTGCCAAAGTAGAGGCGTCGACATTTATCTTAATTCCTCCTGTTGCAGGTGGTATCCATCCTATATCTAGGGTTGCTGCATGACAGAATTCCTGCCTCTCTAGCGTTATTTTCATTACCTTCCACGAAAGTATTATAGGTGAACATTCCATTCCTGATGATTCGACTGATGCACGGGGTGCGATAACGAAAGATACAGTCCCCTCGCGCTTTCCATAATGCCCATAGGATGGATGCCCCTATACGGAAGGTCTCCTGAGCCGATGGTTCATAAGAATAATGCTATATGTACCTCTATTATGTCCCTCCTTATATGGCAGTCCATGTGGCAAATAGGTTAAATTGTTTTTTTTTGCTAAATTGAAATAGTCAAACTTCATTAATGCTATTTTCCATATAAACCCTATTTTATTTTCTTCCCCATCTCACGTTCTCACGTTGGCTGCCGTCCAATACTAAAATCTGCTCTATTAGCGATGTAATTTAGCGACGTTAGTTAAAATATCGCTAAATTTTGCAAATTAGCGACATTTACGTTAAACATCGCTAATTGTCGCTATTAGCGACGAAAATAGCGACGTGCCAGTGACGTATATTAATTAAATGAGCTTTTCGTCACTAAACGTCGCCATTACGTCGCTAATAGCGACGAATTTAGCGACGTTCCTCACAACGTCGCAAATTTTTAATTAAAATTCCCCCTGATTCATTTTCCCCCCATTTCCATTCTCTCACTACCTCTCCTCACTTTCCCCTCCGGCGCGGCAGACTCTCCTCCCTCTCTGGTACGTAACTCCCCTCTCTCTCTCTCTATTTTGGTTGTGGATGGTTGGGGGGTGTGGGTGGCTCGGGGGAAGGGGCACGGAAGGGGATTGCAGGTGGTTGGAGGGTGAGGGGCTGGGGGGGGGAGGGGCAGGAGGGGATGCGGGTTGTTGGGTGGTGAGTGGGGGTGGCTGGAGGGGAGGGGCAGGGGGGTGAGGACGGCTGGGGGTGAGGAGGCGGGGGCGGGGTATATGTGGGGAGCTGGCGGCCATGTTTTAGAAGCAGCAGGTTGTAAGGGAGAAGGGGGTTCCTGTTGCAATGGCAGGCAATGAAAGGTGTTAGAAAATAGGGGATTCAAGACATATGGTATTTGATCTGCCATATAGCAATGGCACAGATGAAGTTAGGAAGTGAAGGGAGATAGGGGGTTTTTAAACTGCAACCTACACACACCACATTAGTGTGTGATTGTGCATCATGTGCAACTGAAATTGGTAGCAGTCATAGCCTGGGTAGGCTAATGGAGATTGATCTGCAATGGCCACATCGATGTTCATATGCTGCAAACATATTATATGTAGCAGGAGCCTATGCAGTGCCACGAGCACATAGAGTAGGAGTCTTGGTATCCAATCCTGCAATTGGTGGGTAGCCAATGGGTAAATTTGTGTGTCTAGTGCCCTTGTACTAGACTGCAGCAATGTGTACTGTTAGTAAACTGTATTGTAGCAATGGATTAATATGCAACAGCAGCACATTTGTGCATGTGTCTATGTATGAGTGCCAGGTATATGGTGATATATAGGATAGGAGATGACAACATGCAATGGTTTGGGTAGATAATGGAATGCATATGTTAGGCAAGAATATCAGGACTTTGAAGAACAAAGTAGAAGCTAGGGAAGCAATGGAACATGGGTGTGTGGGTACAAGGGATATGCAACAACAGTTTGCAGAGTGCAACTGAAAATAGAGCAGCAACATATAGCCGTAATAGGTTGGTATCATATTAGAGGAGAATGCCGTAGCAACTTACCTAAGGATTGGGTGTTTACCTATATGCAAAACCTACGTGTAGGTTGTCCCTAGTATAGAAGTTAAAGTGTACGAATATTATGCACATAGTGGAGTTGGAATAACTGTTGTGTATCAGATGGAGGTTATGTGGTATAGGCATACAAATACTTGGGCAAGAGTATATGTGTATATACAAGATTAGGGGTCATAGTTTAGAAACCTATGTAGTAATGTTAAACCCATGAATTAATATGTTATGTGAGTAGGGTAAGGGAGGTAAGTTTAAATAGGAGTATCATATATAAGTATAGATATGTGCTAGTGTTAAGTATTGGATATGGGTATCGTAATGTAGAATCTAAAACATATGGTTTGGTTAGATATATGTGGCTATCTATAATTATATATAAAGGTAGTAGATGCAAAGGTATACAAGTATGTGTACATATAATATGGTACATGTCACCTAATAGGATTAGTGAACCAAATGCAGTCCACCTAATTAAAAAGGGCAATTAGATATAGATATTGAACCTATAAATAAATAATTAAATAGATAGGATTGATTTTGATATCAAATCATTTATTGACATCATAAATGTATAAAATAGGTTACTTGGACCTCGATTCGGACTCTGACCCGTGCCATCCGCTTAGGACACCAGGCGAGTATATGTGAGGGAGCAGGTATTCGTGCCACTCGATGCCCCCGAGTCACGGTCGTACGTAGGCTCATCGTGTTCGACGATGGGCTCGAGTTAGGACCTTTCTGCTGCTCGTAGAGTGGGGGGTCTGCTGCTCGGGGTGGGGCCTCGAGGGGGCTCACAGTATATATGTGTGTATGTAGTATGTAGTATATTCTTTTCAGTTTTAAAGTTTATTCATATTTGCAGATATCTAGAAATAACTATATCCATGTATCTACTGTAGTGCTCCGTCCCGCTCATTCAATCGGAGGAATCGAAACGCCGACGGCGTTCAGACTTAGCCTTGCAATGGCTGCTTGAAGACATCGTTCGGTCGAGGCGACCGCTCGCTCAGGTGAGATAGTTTCGGTGAACTTGCCTCATCTTAGCCTTCATATAATAAATCGCATGTTTTCAACTTGCATAAGTAGGCTTGATAATAAAAGAGACGAATCCACATAGCTAAAGGGAGTAATCCCGAAAGGTCAAATTGAGTTAGAGTATGGAAAGGTCCAACGGTCGGTTTAGAGTTGGTGTACGGCGTGCTTTAAAAATGACATTCGATCCTTCGTCTCGTGGCTTGGGAGAAGGAAAGTTGGTTGAGTAGGCGAAGTTATGATCGTAGCCTAAGTCATAGGCGTCGCTCGCATGAATGCTTCATAAAGCATGCACGGTCCCATCGTCCAAGGCTTGGCATAGCCTTGGCTTACCCATGAGTTAAGTTGCGTTCAGCGGCTTGTGACCTAAGTCGAGGCACCCGAGTGACTTGGTCGTTCAAGTAGAATGCGTGCACGACACGGTCCATTAAGGCAAATCTTGACGCAGCCTTTGCTCGTTAAGTTGTTACGAAGTTAAGTTTGGCAAGTTACGACGGTCGACCTAAGACATTACAAGTACCACTACAAGAAAAGAGGGCTTTTCCAACGTTCTTTTCGTCCGATGTTTATGCAAACGTTGGTTTAGTCATTATATACCAACGTTTTAAGATACACGTTGGGGATTAACTGCATTTGTGTTTGAAGTCGAGAAATTTACCGACATTTGGACAAGAATGTTTAATATTTGAAAATTATGCGATGTTTTTCCTAGCATATACCGACGTTCTGAGAATGTCGTGATATTTACCGACATTTTGGGAAATATGTCGAGTATTTGGAAATTATGCGACGTTTTTTCTGGCATATACCGCCGTTATGAGATAAACGTTGGAAAATTTTTTTATATCAGTTTCGATATTTTCTTAGACATAATACACTGACGTTTTATAATAAATGTTGAAAAATACCAATGTTTGCTTGTAAACGTCGAGATTACCGACATTTCCTCCCTGACGTATATGTTAATAAGCTAAAATAGTGTTAAACTTTACAAAATGGTGCTACATTTTTCCATAACTCAACTCAGCCCGCTCTTTTTTCCCCCTAAAATTTTCATCCCTCTATCAAACCCCTATACTCTCTTTCCTTCTCCTCCTGATCTTCTTTATCTCCTTCACTTCTCTACGGCCGAAGCAACAGTGTTTTGATAGCCTGAGTCAACAACATCAGCAATAGTAGAGCCATCTAAGTTGTCTCCCTCACCCCCGCGTGCCTCCAGATCGTCCTCCACCATCGAGGACTGCTGACTTTTGCCACGATCGATTCCCTCGTCAACGACCTCCATTGTTCTTCTCATGCCCCAATCGTGCTTCCATTCGTGTTCGGTAAGCCCAAATCTCCATGTCCAATAGAAATTATTTTTTTCCATTCTTCAAAAAACCCTAATGGAAACCCAGATTTGCTATCTAATCTAGGGTTCCAAAGAATTAGGGTGGAAACATCAAAAAATGATTATATTTTTAGTGACTTTACCAGCTTCTGACTACTTGCTATGGGGATGTCCGTCCAACTGTTGTTCAAAGAGGACTCGGACGTATGATAGGAAACTAGGGTTTCGATATGCCTTGAAATTATCCAACGACATGTTGAAGTTTCACCTTGGTAATATTGTTATGTTTTAGTATGTTTTATTAACTATATGATATTTCATTGTTGAAAATACCAAATTCTCGGCTCGAGGAAAAGCCCTCGCCCCTACCAATCTCAGAATCCCATCCCTGATGGGACATGTGCTTGCATCGATGCATATCCCTATGTCTATGACATGTTCGATGAAATGCTTGTTTAGTTTGATGAAATACCATGAACTTATGCTTGCATTACTGAAATTGAAAGTGTTCGACGTTCACTACATCCACAACAAGGGCATCCTGACCCTGAACTAAATACTAATCCGGCCCAGGGGTGACGAACCATGGGCAAGCAGTATTGTATACCGTGTTGGCACTCAAGCACACAAGCATTAGATATAGTCGAAATCGAAAATACTGGCTATTAACTGTTCTGTTTTGTAGTAAACTACAAAATCAATTGTTGTATGTAGTCAATTGAGAGCGAGCAATCCCATGCCTTAACCCTGTCAATTGTATATGCATATTCGAGTGGATGTGGCAACAATAATAGTAATATATACTATAACTGCACAAGGGGAGGCTATAAAGGTTTCTTGTGTATCTCTTATTACAGATTAACGAAATCCGATATTTTCCATAAATTCTTGGGGTTGTTATTTATGATATCTCTATTGAGTCTTCGTAAGATCATAACCGACCCTATACTAAAACTGTATTGCCATTTGCCAACTATCTGCTTGGCTTACAGAGTGGAGCATGGTGGTAGGAGTAAAGTAGTGGAAAGCAACAATGACCTGGTGACAATAGTTGCTAGTACCAAACACATGTTTTTTTAGGTTTATATCTACCGGCAGAAGCTGAGACTGCCTAAACTGGACAGTTGGCCTATGCAAGGCACCTAGGGCAACCTCCGACATTTTTTGCAACATTAATTCACAATCTTCTGTTGTAACCTATCTGCCAACACAGGAAATTTGGTTTTATTCTACATGAACTTCAGTTGATTTTAAATAGATTATGAATCATTGGAAGTGATTACTACAAATATTTGAGCTTTCATAACATGTTAATACTTTATAGCTCGGTTTTATTATATGCTTGTTTCGTTTAACTTGTCACCATCTAGAGTGTTCTTAAATGAGACTTCTGTGTTATCCTATTTGTCTTGAATATGTGTTGGTTACTTAAGATTATTTATCTACGATTGAATTGTGAGAGAGAATTTCCAAGATTTGAATCTACATTTATTTAATGTTGACATTATGCTTCACACGTAAGCTTTACATCTCAACTATAGAGAGCTTACTAATCTAGCACGGACAGTGTCCAACATGTTCACTATGAGACTCTTGTGACCTACGTGTTGCTTGTCATGAGTGCTTTATTACCTAACCATAGCGCTTTAAAATATCCAATGACTTGCTTTATGTTCCATTTCCTACCATGTTTGTTACAAACCCGAAAACGCAAAGATATCTGACAAGTCTGTTTCATGATCAGTTAATTGGCTACATTATTTGGATCTTAAGTATTGAATTTGATCTCTTTCTGTTGGTAGGCACCTTTTCTTTTATAGTTGTAGGAACCAAAGGATTTATTGTTGTCATTGTTGGTCAGCTTCCTGGGGTACCTCTCTAAGTCTCTTGTAATAAGTATAACTGATAAGTTATGACTTACCTTTTATACTTCAAAACGTAATAGGTTAATTTACATAATTGAAAGTTCTCTTTCATTAAATAGTAGAATGAAAAACTTGATAGCCATTATACATATGTATTAGTTTCTTTCAAATCATTGTAAAATTATTATAAAATAATATCTTAAAGGGCTTTCATGCTAATCCAAAGCAATAAAGTAGAAGGATAGAAAGCTTCAGTGATTGTGATATTCTTGTATAACATTTTAATCCACAATGGATGGTAAGTTCAACATGTACTTTCTTAGACCTAGATGTCACTTGAGGTATGCTAGATTACGCTTTACAGTGTGATTTTCTAGCTATATACAGGAAAGTGGTAGTGTGGAATTTCATAATGATTTCTTTTGGTCATGGTATATTAATGCTCTGTTGAGAAGCTTGTCGAGCACTTGACAAATTTGTTTTAGGAGAGAATGTGGTGACTAACAGTAGTAAGATACTAATGCCTATATACCTTAGCGACTCTGTGCTTAACCTGAAACACATTAAACGACATGTCCATATTAACACTATAAGAAAATTTATCAATTCTTTATAAGAAAATTTCTTTTTTGAAGTTTTCTTGTGCTCTATAACCGACCCCATTCTCATTGGAGAAGGCTTTCATGATGACGTGATAATGAATCAACACTTAGCATAACAGCTCACCTTGGTTTTTATATTTAAGAGGCCTTATTACTTTTTGTTTCTTTTAATATGGAATTAGTTGGTTTATCCTATTACCTTCCATGGAGGATTAAAGCATAATTAACAAAACCCCAAGCCTGTAGATAGTTAAGAATAAGATTGGACCTTTTTTTACAAAACAAATGCTTGCTTTTGATTTGTGCAGAAACTTTGTTGCTTAAGAAATGTATCTTTACAGGCAATGACGCATTCAGCCAAACATGTTTCACAAATGGGATATGACGAAATGAAGGGCATCACAAGATTAAAAAAAAAGGGTATATAAAGTAGTTTTTTTTACTTCCATTGCTATTGTCATATGTCCTCTCCACTTGCAGAATGCTACTTTTCCTTGTATATATGTAATGCTTAGTTAGGAATAGTATATTCAACCAGAGCAAATAATTCAGAGAAGGATGGCAGAAGTTGTCCTATGAAAAATATCCACAAAAATGAGACTGAAAAAGTTGTCCCTTGAAAAGTAGCTTGAAAAATAGTTTGCATCTTGAAAGAATGCGACTGCAGTTTTAAAAACAATATGTTTTAAGGGTCTTGAAAAGTAGCCACAAAAATACCAAAGCCTTTACTACAAATTTAGGTTGGCAAAAAATTAAGTTTTACTATAACATAAAACTTTGTTAAGATCGTCAAGACGTATGCCCCTTGCAATGTGCCACTGTCTTCATCATTGAAATTTCCATTTTACAGGCTCATGCTAAATTATGTAACAAAACTAGAACAAACAGGTCTGACCAGTTCAGAAAACTCTTACCAGAAATCCATAACAATTTACATCAAACATTAGATAAGAAATTCTTTTGTACTGCTTTTCCCAACTGACAATTTAATTAAATCCCATCAGGTCTAAATGTTCACTACAGTTCAACAGACATGTCAAGCTGAACGAATATATGCCCATAAACTAATATATGTCCATAACACAGATAAGCTTTCTTCCGAATTAGCATCCTTTATCTCTTAACACGATGTGCATTCTAGGCCTTATCTCATGGCTCTCGTATTAACTGACAAGAGTTTGGTCAAAAAGTTGCTCATTATAAAATTCTACTAACCTGTGTAATTCGGGCCACTCTATTTCATCTTACATTCTTGACTAGGTGCTTTCCATCAAATGACACTTGATGCCCCTTTGCTTCATAATTACATATTGTGGGATAGTATCTTGGTGTCACAGATTGGTACTTCTTTCCTATAGGAAAACGAATAATAAAGCTTTTTAACTACATGAATTCGTTGTCTTCCATTTTCTGGTGAATATGGTTAGATCATGGTTTAAAGTATCAGTCGATACTGATCCGATATGGCCGATAGCAATACGGTTTGGCATGTCCCGATCCGATACCGACATCGGGGGTTCTTTTTCGGTCAATTCGGCAAAGAAAATTAAACGAAAAAGAAAAATCAACAAGGGTTTTAAGGCATAATAAGGTTGTAAAACAGTAAAAGCATGAAAAAAAAGAAGAAAATCAATCTATTGTATGTAAACCAATCCGTAAGATTGACTACTATTTCATTTAATTTCAAAACTACTAAAAAATAACACTAAAAATACTTAAAATTATGCCTAAATGTATAAAAATATATGTTTTTAAATGTAAATAATTTATTAATAATTATTTGTTTTCTGATACCAAAAAATTCGATACTCCGATCCGAAACTGCCGATACTACCGATATTGCCTATACCAATACTCATAGGAATAGTCCGATACCGATTCCGAAATCGATACTGTGAACCTTGGTCTTAAGTATCATTTATTGCCAACCATAAATTCACTGGTACTAGGAAATAGATTATAAAAGAGAGAATTATAGGGTACTGGAGATGGATTCCGAGTTTTTATTCTCTGTTAAGTATTTGGAATTCTGCATAAGAAAAAATCTGGGAGAACTATTGGGCATATCATGAGTGCCAATCAATACTAATGTCCAAATGTCTGACAAGGATTCTTCACCCATATGGAAGAATCCTTATAACATGAATTAAATGTTTGGGGGTGCCTGGGTGAACCCATTTCATATTCTCATCTTACCCAGTTTACAGAAGTCCATTATCTTCTTAAGCTGCATTTATATCCCTAGTATCTCTTGTATGAAACTGAAATAATTCTTTCAAATTGTTTTGGAAAATTCCATCTTCTTTGATGACTTGAAAAAACTGTAGGTGTAGAAAATGCACTTCAATTGGTAGCGAGGGATGAAGCATGTGATGCCAGTACATTCTCGACTGTTGCATCTATGAATGTGTTTATTAAGATTCACTGATTCAGGAATAAATACATTTGGTCCCAATTGACAGTCAATAAGTGTAGTAAACAATTATTAGAATAAAGTATTCATTAGCCTATAAATTTGTTCTTCAGTTGATATTTGTTTGTTACCAAAGTAAACACTGTCCTGCGATACTAATGATAATTTTTCACTATATTTTCTATATTCTGTTTCATGTTACTATGTTTAACAAGTTAAACGTTGTCTTTCTATTTTCTTTATTTGTGATATCTGAATACGTCCACTTGTAGAAAATGATTTGGTAGTTAAAAAAAATTTAATCTTACAGACTATCACTGCTCTTAAAAAAAGCATATTTACTCAAGTATGGACGCAGAGGACAGCCAAAATTTTGCCCATTCAGGCTGTCCAATGTATGGTCTGCCAAAAGTTTGAATATTCAAATTGTTATTTCCAGAGGTATCTTACCAGATGCATTCATCAAAACTGTGTTATGTTTTATTGTTAAAACCATTATTATTAGTGATATGTAGTGGAGACAAATGTTCATGTAGAAGGAAATCTTTTAGTTATAGTTATTCACTGCCATGTCTTGTTAGCATATTACTAAATTGAGCTTAAAATAAGCTTGATAAATACATTATTGACAGAATTACGAGGGGTCTTCCAAGGGCATAGGGAGATGGGGAAGATGTGTCGTTTTTCCCTTCTAGGTAATCAGAAGTGTTATGATGTAGTGAAACTCTGGATTTTGTTCCATAGCATTTTTTTCTTCTATTTTTCTTTTAATTATACATAAGGTGAAATTCTGGGTTTTGAGTTTCTTTTAGATATCCCCCCCTCTTTAATGCAAGTGCTTCTTTGACATTTTCTCCATTTATATATTTTTCCATCTTGAAGCTGCAACGAGTTTGTATTTTTGCATCTTACATTGCAGGTTAAGAAAGCTCACATTGTTCATATCCACTGTGTTGATTGTAATCCACATAATGTAAATCTCATCATTACAAGGTGTGTATTCTTTGGAATGGGCTTATTTGCTTCTTTTGATCTTAATCTCTTTAATGGCTTTGTTAGACTCTTATTCCATCTTCACTTCATATGGCAATGATTATTAACACTCGTTTGTTGTTTAACTCGTTATGCCATCTTTTGCAGGTCGACAAAAATTCTGTAGGTTTTTTTGACGCCAAAATCTCACTTCTGGCAGTGTTGGATCACCTTTACATAAGTTTAATGGTCATAAAGCTCCCGTTCTCTGCGAAAAGGCCATTAGTCCCTTTGTTGCTTCATGATTTATGATTTACACCAATCCAAGTTTGTACTTTAAAGCTTACTGTAATCCGAATTGGTGAAGTACCCCTTTGTAACAAAAACAGACGAGTAACATATCATTTCGTAACTACAGTACAGAAGAGCTTTATTCCATATGCACCTCTTAATGTTCTGGTGTATGCATTATAGTAGACGTGTGAAGTAATTTTTCTGAAAACTTTTGTTCTGTTTTATGCAATATAGTAATATTGCTTTTGAGGTTTCCTTAATATTCTAGTATACGTTGATTCAAAGATCTATGATATCGACTCTGGAATGGTTTGGAAGTTAAACCTATACCGATATTTTGGTGTATTCAATTTTTTTTTAAATGGCTATACCTTTGTCGACGTTTTTGTTAAAACGTTGGAAAATTGTTGGAAAAAGGTTGGAAAAGTAAATCCCAATGTTTTTGCAGAATGTTGGGAAACTAGTCCAATTTTTGACGTTTTTTAAAACATTGGAAAATTTCACCCCTTATTACACAATTTTTAACGTTTATTAAACGTTGCTACAAACGTTGGCTTTAATTATACCGACGTTTATCTTAAATGTTGTAAATTCCCAACTAGGGCAACGACGACGTTTGTAAAAAACGTTGAACAAACGTCGGGAATACATATGCCAATATTTTTTATCTTTTTTCTAACGTTTATGAAACGTTGGAAAAAATTAATTTTCTTGTAGTGTACCGTCCTGCACTTTCACGGTTTGTCAAAGTTAAGTAGTCCCACGATCTCAAGGACCACCGACTTGGGCAGGAGTGTCGCGTAGAGCACGATTGGCTTAAGGCACGATGCACGGACTTAGTGTTTAAGGCAAGGACTACAATTGATTCAAAGTGAGTTTGAGAAAGGACTATCAAATAGGCGTTTATGAGTTAAACCAAATGACAGGGTAACAAGGAAAGAATGCTCGCGACCGTGGGTTGTCGAGGGGTCTCAAGGAAAGAATGCTCGCAACCGTGGGTCGTCGAGGGGTCTCAAGGATAGAAGTCTTGATCTTGGTTTTGATAGAGATGGTAACATTGGAAGGGGAATGACTGTGTGAGACGTCAATTTGTGTCGAGTCTTGCATGGTTATGGACAACTTGTACATGGAAGAAAGGGTTTCCTCGGATCGACAACCTGGGGTCACAGGACCGATCCGGCCTAGGAGGAAACAGGGATAGCTGTGCCAGGTAGAGGCAACAGGTATTCGGTGGATGATCATTGGGGCTCGCTACTTGTTTTGATCGGACCATCCTATACGCTGTAGGCCTTAAAAATGAAAGTCACGCTGAGTTGATCAGGACAAAGTCCAAAAGTTACGCTAAGTTGATCAGGACAAAGTCCAAAAGTTACGCTGAGTTGATCAGGACAAAGTCCAAAAGTTACGCTGAGTTGATCAGAACAAAGTCCAAAAGTTACGTTGAGTTGATCAGGACAATATTTAAAAGTTACGCTGGGAGATAACTCATCATTTGTCAGAGTGTCATTATGACTGACAGCACGACAGACAAAGAATGTCTTCTCGTATGCCACGTATGTACGAAACTCGAGAGATCACAGCCGACTATTGCGTGATTTTTGAAATCTTCTTCAGCAAGACTCAGCCTTCACCAAGTTGGCGTACCAAAAGAGCTTATTGTCATTTAATGTGACTGACAAGGCAATCACTGTCAGAGATTTTGTGTCAGTCGAGGCACGTCGAATCAAGACAGCTGGCAGTCTTGCTTCAATCTTGCGTATATTTTGAGCCTTCTGGCTCAAGTCTGCATGTATTTTGAACTTATATGTTCCTTCCTCAAGTCTGCGTAGATTTTGAAGTTTTTTGCCTCAAGTCTGCGTGGATTCTGAAGCTTCTTGCCCCAAGTTTGCATGGATTTTGAAGCTTTCAGACCCAAGTCTGCGTGGATTTCGTCTTCAACAAGTCTGCGTGGATTTCATCAAATTGGAGTACGTGGCAGCCATGCCACTGATCTCTCGCCTGCATGTCCTGTAACTTGCACACGACTCATGCATGATTGCCATGTGTCCAACAGTTACAGGCCACGTCCAGTAACTGTTCATGACTTTGCGTAAATTAAATCCTGCGTGATTTTTAAGTATGCACAGGTTCTGAAGAAAGTTATCTTTTCAGTTATTTTTTACTCTATAAATAGAGTTCTTTTCTCATTCATTGTACAGATACATAGTTATCTAAATTACTGTCAAAATTTTAAGAGCTTTTCTTCTTCGCATCGTCCAAGGGATAAAGCGATCGTCTTCTAGATCGGATTCCTACAATTGTAATTTTCCCAGAAACACAATAAATAAAGTGAATTTATTTATGGAAAACAAATTGGTGACTCTGCTGGGGAAAACCATCTCCTCTTCTGAGATGGCAACAACACAATGCGACACTTCGTCAGTCGGCTCGACAAAGAAGGTGATATCGATCCAATTCGATCAACTCGCCTACGAAGAAATGAAGCGGGCTAAGGGTGGCAAGCCCACTTCAGCCTCCATCACCACTGCCAAGTCTAAGGGACGATCTGTCTACGTCCCTAAGAATCTGTTGGCAACCAAGGGTGAAGTTTCTGCCACAGTGTCTACTCCTAACACTGGCAAGGACTCTACTTCAACCACGCACACTCTTGTGTGCTCGAAGACGACAGCAGTCAAAAGTCACGCTGGCAGCACTGGCTCCTTAGCCAAGCCTGTTCCAGCGTGTAATCTCAATCTCAAAAGTCATGCTGGCAGCACTGGCTCCTTAGCCAAGCCTGTCCCAGCGTGTATTTCTAAATTCAAAAGTCACGCTAACAACACTGGCTCCTTAGCCAAAACTGTTCCAGTGTGTATTTCTAAGTCAATTCTTCCTGACTCAGTGTGCGTACCAAAATCTGGCTCTTTAGCCAAGACTTTATACGCTGACAATACTGGCTCCTTAGCCAAATTGTCACCAGCATACTCAAAGAAGAATAGCTCTTTAGCTATCTCTTCTTCTTTGCCAAGTTCTACTAGAACTGGGGGTGGTCTTGCTAGAACTCCTCCACAAATGGCACACAAAGTCCCTTCGAAAAAAAATAATTCTTTAATTGTTTCTTCTGCTCCTGAAGTGTTTACTTCAGGAACACCTTTGACTGACAATTTTGTTAGTCAAAGAAAAGAAGATGGTCTTTTGACTACTCTTTCTTCTGGACATTCTATGTCTCAAAACTTGAATAAGTCGAAAAAGAAACATTCCTTAATGTCTTCTTCTGCGACTTCTTCGAATTGGGCACAGAATTTGTCTATAAAAGAGGGTCTGTTACCAACTCCTAATCAAGGGGGTGGTTCAACTCTTCCTTCTCTGCAAATATCCAGATCAATGGAAGGAAAACTCCCAGTTTCAAAAACCAATATGTTACCTCCAACTGATCTAAGAGCAAAACTTAATCAAATCCGTTTGGGAAGTACTTCTGGTGTTAAGAAACCACACCAATCGGATATGAAAATAAAAGATCCAGATGCAGAGTATGCTAGAAATTATGTGGCTCATATTAATCACTCTCTATATAATCAAGAGCCATCAAGACCCAAGAACCGGAAATATATTCCTAAAAATACACAAAGAGTGTTCTCTGATGTACCTCATTCTTCACAGACAGATTTACGAGAACACCTTCAACAGAAGAGAAGGAATAATTTTGTGTCAATGGATCATGCTGAATGTGACTTCCAGCCAAGAGTCATAATTCAATGCAGATGTCAATCAATGGATCAGAACCATGTTGATCATGAGTGTGACTTCCAACTGAGAGTTACAATGCAATGCAGATGTCAAACTAAACGACAATCTGTCTTCAATCGGATTCAGTGTGAACCCATGCCTGATGAAGATGAACCTCTGTTTGCTTCTGTCAACATGACCTCTCGGGATACTGGGGGTAGAACTGATAGTCCAGATGGAGTATACAGAGGCACCAGAGCAAGAGTCCTGGCTTCTAGTCAAAGGACTTTGATTTCTGAAGATGATTCTGAATTTCTTGGAGAATCTAACTTCCCACCTCTTCCTACTGGGGGTAGTTCTCCTACAAATAACTTTGATACACAAAGTAATGATTCAGAACATACAACATCCACCAGTTCGTCAATAATCCCTCGTACAGTCACGACTTATATGGTCGATGGGAATACTGATGAACCTTCTTCTTCCTTGACTCCTCAAGAACAAAGAATTGCTTCTTTGGAACAACAAATGAAGTCTATGGCTGACACTATGAAGTCGATGTACGAACTCATGGCAACCCAGATGTAAAATCGACAGACTGTACCAGATGCCATACCAATTGACACTGGTGTAAGTCCAGTACATGTTCCTGTACAATCTAATACTCCTGGACAAGCTCAACCAAATCCTAGTCTCTCCGGAGCTGGGGATAGTGCTTATAATGCTGTTCCTCCTCTCAACTATTCTCTGCAAGCTACAACTCCACAATCCTCCGGAGTTGTTACTGAAGAATTGAGGAATCTCAAAACTCAATTTGAGGCATTCAAACAGAAAGATGGTTTACAAAGGTTAGGCATCAAGCAACCTTATCCGATAGAATGGAAGCAAGTATCGTATCCTCTTAAATACAAGCCTCCTAATATCTCATTCTATGATGGAACCACTTCTCCGAGTCAATTTATTAATCACTTTGAAGTGATGACTGACCAGCTCCAACCAAGTGATACCCTCCTTACTCGGGTGTTTGTCGGATGTCTCAAAGGAACGGCTTATGAATGGTATAGAAGTCTCCCGGATGGGTGTATTACCTCATTTGCCGATTTCAAGCAAATGTTTCTTGAACGATTCTATGAAGGGCTCAATGACATGACTATGTCTGCTCTTATAAGAATCAAGCAGAAAAATAATGAAACTACAGAGGAATTCATTGAACGGTTTCGAAGAGAAGCTCTGAAGATGTCTCTTGGAACTCCTGATGCTGTCACCATCGACACATGCAAATCAAATTTGTTGCCTCTCATCGGCATGTGGACAGGATCTACTCAATTTCAAGATTGGCCTTCCTTCATAGTTAGTGCCAAAGCCGCAGAAATTAGTGCTGAAACTTTCAAAGGCTTAGGAGTGCAGATGACTCCCAAAGAAACAGGTCAAAGTAATAACAATAATGCTAAATCCAATACTCACAAGGGAAAAGAAACCCTTGAAGTTAATCTTCAGAATAAAGATGCATCGACTGTTCAAACTCCCCCTACCTCTACAACTCAACAACCAAGAGCACCTCGCTCCAAGGAAGAATACTCTTTTGATGACGATGATGTCCTTGGTATCTTTGAATGTCTGCTGAAAGGTAATAAAATACAATTACCTGAAATCAAGAAACCTGATGAAGCTGGTAAGACGGATCATCCTAAATATTGTCCATACCACAGAATGTTGGGTCATACAATTCGTACATGTTATGTACTTAAAGGAAAGATTCAGGAAATGATTAAATCTGGAGCTATCTCTTTTACTCCGAAAGAGAAGACCGTCACCTCCAACGTCATCTCTATGCAATTCGGAGATTTCCCTCCTCAACTCCTTGAAAACGGGATCGTTCCTATTCCCAAGGCAACTCTTGAGATAGTGAATATTCCTCCTCCACAGTCTGAAGGATTAGTACCAATCACTATGAAAACAGAAAAAATCATATGGATTCATCCTGATCTAGTGGCAGATTTTGAATCTCCTCTTCTTCAAAAGACTACTTCCCGAAAGTCCAAGAAGGCTGGAAAGATTAAGTCATGTCATATGACTTCTCTTGGATCTACTCCTGATACAGAGCCGAAAGATAAAGAAGAAGCACTTGCTGGTGCTACTAGAACAGGAAAACCTTATCTAAAGGATTATTCCAAGAGTCCTGAGGATACTCCTGATATCCCTCCTGCTGACAAAGATGCTCTTAATGTTCCTCTTGAAAAAGAATCATCCACTGCACCTGTTCCTTCAATTGTACCGGTTGAACCTGCTCCTTCCAAGCCCACAGCTCTTGAGAAAGGCAAACAACAGGCTCGATTTGATAAGCCAATCAAGAAATCCCCTCCTCTTGGGCTTCAGAAACCTTATAACTTCGACATTCTAGCTCAACTTGCTAATACTCCAGCTAGAATGTCCCTCTTTGAACTTCTACGTCTTTCCAAAGAGACTCGGGAGACGTTAAGTGAAGCACTTCTTCAGGCTGACTCTTGTCTTGCACAATTAAAGAAGCCAAATGAAGAACCTGCCACTTCCTTACATTGCAACAGTGTATTGGAGATTATCCCGAATATCACCTTTACACAAGACGACATGCTATTGGAGGATAATCGACATGATCGGCCTCTCTACTACACCGGTTATATCGATACGATGAAGATAGATCGTATTCTCATTGATCCAGGGTCTGCTATAAGTATAATGCCAATGGGTCTGTTGGATGAACTAAAAATCCCTCTTCACAAGCTTTCCAAGACGGTTACTACTATCCTGGGATTCAATCAAAGCCGAAGCGAGCCTTTGGGAAAGATTCATCTCAAACTTCAGATAGGCGATTTCAGATCCAAGGTCACTTTCTACGTGATTGAGATCGTGGGATCTTACAATCTTCTTCTGGGGAGGCCCTTTCTTCATGAAAATAATGTGGTGCCTTCTACTCTTCATCAGTGTTTTAAATACATTGACAGCAATGGAAGAGTACAAAAGGAAGTTGCTGATATAAATCCCTTCCATGGGGTTGAAGCTTATTTCAATGATTCCCGGATGTACAAAGAAGAGTATACAAGGGTGATACAAGCTATGGAAAAAGAGGATTCACAAAGTGAGACTTTAATAATCCCTGTTAAAGGTCAAACTACTCAGCAACAATCTCCCAAACCCTCTGGAGAAGGTTCTTTCATCATTCCAGTAAGTGGACGGATCTCTCCATTACCTCGGTCGTCTATTCAAGATACACTGATCATTCCTGTCAGTGGACGTACTACAGTTCCTGTATCTTCACATATAAAACATGATACTTTGGTAATCCCTGTTGGAGGGCGGACTACTCTTCCATCTCAGGCTTCTAGGGAGCTCACCTCTTCTGAGCCATTTGTTATCGATCTTAATCGAAACAAAACTTCTTCTCGTTCTTCTTCTCCCCCTTTATTCATTGATTTGGCTAAGATTTCTAAGGTTCAGCCTTCTTCCAATGTAAATACTGCTACTTTTAAATTTAATGAAAAGTCTCCATCTTTGCAGTATGTTGATGTGTGTAATCATGTTCATAGTTATTTGTATTTGTTAGATGACTTGAGAACAATAACCATAGGAGTTGTACAGACTTTTTATACAGATGTATCCCTAGAATCAGTACAAACTTTATATTTTCTAGTTCCTAGTAGAAAGCCAGGAGACATTCTAATAGTCTTTTACAAAGGGCCCCAAAATCCTTCTAACCCTGAAGATGATGACAAAAACGATGATACTGGAAGATTACAACTACGTCGTTATAGTCAGCAATCTAAAGACATCATTAAAAATATGGGCTATGACTTCAGAACTGGCCTTAATAGTGGAAAAGGAAGAAAAATGCCTGTCCGAATTCCTCCTCTGAAATATGGAAGAACAAAATACGGATTGGGTTACATTGCTCCTACTCCTTTTATCAATATTGTTCATGAAGATCCCGAATCTGACGAAGATAAGAGATCTGATTCTTCTAGTACTACCTCTTGGGATTCTGATACAAGTATCGGTGACTTCCACTGCAACATTCTGTCTTCCAACATGGTCTCCATTGATACTTCTGAAGAAAATGATGAAAACGAAGACGAGTTTGAAATCTCACCTGAATCAGAACAATGGACCCAAAGGTTAGATAATCAATGGGAGTTCCGATTCGAACAAAAAGAACCTCCGACAGAAGACAAACTTGTTCAAATAGATGTTGGTGAAAAAGGATCCCCCAAACCAATATTCATTAGTGAAAGTCTTTCAGAAACTGATAAGCAAGACATGATCAAACTTATTCGTGAATACATCGATGTCTTCGCTTGGAGTTATGAAGATATGCCAGGACTTGATCCATAAATTGCAACTCATAAACTCAATATCATGCCGAATGCTAAACCGGTCAAACAACAACAGCGACGATTTCGTCCAGACATCATGGATGCAATTGAAGCTGAAGTCAATAAACTCATGGCCTCTGGGTTTATTAGAGAGGAACAACATCCCGATTGGGTGGCTAATATAGTCCCTGTTCTTAAAAAGACTGGCAAGATCAGAGTTTGTATAGACTTCCGCGATCTCAATGCGGCATGTCCTAAAGACGAATTCCCTCTACCAATTACTGATGTTATGATCGATAATACCAGTGGATTTGAGCGGATGTCATTCATGGACGGGTATTCTGGGTGCAATCAGATTAAAATGTTTCTAGATGACGAGAAACATACTTCTTTCAGAACGCCGATCGGTACATACTGTTATACAGTTATGCCATTCGGTCTCAAGAATGCAGGAGCAACTTATCAACGAGCCATGAGCACTATATTCCGTAAATATTTGCGGAAGACAGTCGAATGCTACGTTGATGATATTGCAGTCAAAAGTCGACAAAAAGAGGATCACATCCAAGATTTGAAGACTATTTTTGATCTAATGCGTAAGCATCAATTAAAGATGAACCCTACTAAGTCCTTCTTAGGCGACTCTAGTGGTAAATTTCTCGGCTTCGTCAATACCTCAAAAGGTATACACGTGGATCCCGAGAAGATCAAAGCCATCCAAGAGATGCGTCCTCCACGCACCTTAAAAGAGCTAAGAGGATTTCAAGGAAGGATCGCTTATATCAGGAGATTCATCTCTAATCTTTCAGGACGCTGCAGACCATTCAATAAACTTATGAAGAAAGGTGTTTCTTTTGTCTGGAATGATGAATGTCAGAAAGCATTCGATGATATAAAACAATATCTGATGAGCCCTCCAGTATTGGTACCTCCTGTCTCAGGAATACAATTCCTCCTATATACTCGAGTAATGAGTCATTCATTGGGTGCATTGCTCGCTAAAAAGAATAAAAATGGTTATGAACAAGCCATTTACTATCTCAGTCGTACTATGACCGGAGCTGAACCTCGATATTCACCGGTCGAAAAAGAATGTCAAGCCCTGATGTTCGCTGTCCAAAAGACACGACATTATATCATTGGCCAGACTATTCATGTCATTTCCAGGATCAATCCTATACGGGTCATGATGAAAAAACCCAGTATTTTGAATTCTCGATTGGCTAATTGGGGAATCTTGCTTGCTCAGTTTGATATGTACTATATTCCTCAGAAATCAGTCAAAGGACAAGCTTTAGCTGATTTTCTGGCTGCTCATTCAATTCCAAAAAATTCAAAACTCTATGATGAAATTCCAGATGAAGTCCTAGATTCAAACCAAATTGCTGAAGAAGATCCTACTTGGCGTCTATTCTTTGACGGAGCTTCAAGAATAGGTCCTAATGGTGACATTGTCACCGGAGTTGGAATTATTCTTGTGTCGCCAGAAGGTCTTGCTATCCAAAGAGCTTATTCTCTCGATCAACCATGTTCAAACAACGTAGCTGAGTACAATGCACTGCTTATTGGCCTTCAACTCGCTAAACATCTGAATATTCAATATTTGGAAGCGTATGGAGATTCTAAACTCATTGTTAATCAGATAAGAGGTACTTATGAAGTTCGCCATCAAGATCTGGTTCCTTATCATAGATCGGCTATATCTATGGCTTCTTCATTTAAAGGGTTCTTCATTGAACATATTAGGCGAGCATGTAACACAGAAGCTGATGCTCTTGCTAATCTTGCGGTGGTGTTAGCTATTCCAATCAGACGTCAACAAATAATTGTTGTCTGCAATCGAGAATTATTTCATCTCGAAAACAATCTAACTCTAGGACTTCCAGTTGATATTGAAGAATCAACATCTCATGATGTCAATGCAACAAGAGGATTTGGATTAAGTCGTAAATCATTATCATCTTCATCTGATTCTAGCATGGAATTCATCTTCAGTAATACAGCTGAGACTCAGAATACGGATAAAGATTGGAGACTTCCTTTCTTAGACTTCGTATTGTATGATATTCTTCCAGATAATCCGAGTGAGGCAGTATCTATCAGACGACGATCGATCAGATTCTATTACAATCATACTACAAAAACCTTATATCGTCGAGCTTATGACGGTTTACTTCTTCGATGTATTGCCGGTGATGAGGCTCAACAAATTATTCGTGAAGCACATGATGGAATTTGCGGAGCACATCAGCCTGGACCAAAACTTCAAGACCGTATTCGACGTATGGATTATTATTGGCCCACTATGGTATCAGATGCCATCGAATATGCAAGGAAGTGTAAAGCTTGTCAAATTCACGCGAATTTTATTCATCAACCCTCAGAATTTCTACATCCAACGGCAGCATCATGGCCCTTCGAAGCTTGGGGCATGGACATTATCGGTCTGATCAATCCGCCGTCATCAAAAGGTCATCGGTTTATTCTCGCAATAACCGATTATTTCTCCAAATGGGCCGAAGCCATTCCTTTATCTAAAGTCAAAACTTCCAATGTCATCAACTTTATCAAGCATCATGTCATCTACAGATTTGGTATTCCTCGTCGCATTATTCATGATAATGGACCACAATTCGTCAGCCAGAAATTTACTCGATTCTGTGACGATCATCGGATCAATAATGTGGCTTCTACCGCATATAATCCGGCAGCTAACGGATTACCAGAAGCTTTCAACAAGACCATCATCAAACTCCTAAAGAAGTTTGTCTCTACTAACAAACGCAATTGGAGTGAGAAACTTGGTGAGTGTTTGTGGGCTTACCGTACTACAGTTCGTAATGCTACTAAATGTACACCTTTCTCTCTGGTGTATGGATGCGAAGCTGTTCTTCCATTAGAGATTCAAATTCCTTCTTTAAGGATAGCAATCGCTAATGAACTTACTGCCGAGAATAATGACCGTCTTCGACTTCAGGAGTTGGAAGCTCTGGATGAAAAGCGATTATCTGCTCAACAGAATATCGAATTCTATCAAGCTAGAATTTCAAAAGCTTTTAACAAGAAAGTCAAAGTTCGAGCATATCAAAAAGGAGAACTTGTTCTAACAGTCAGACGTCCTATGACTATGACTCATATGAGCAAAGACAAATTTGACGCAAAATGGGAAGGTCCCTATGTTGTGAGCAGAGTTTTCTCAAATGGAGCTTATCAACTCTCAGAACTAGATGGTCGAAAAGTTATGATGCCTATTAATGGCAAATTCCTTAAAAAATATTATGTATAAATGTAAATACTTGTAAAGCATCAGACAAGTTCATGTTTATAAATAAAATTTTATTTTATTTTAATCATGAATGATAGTACATGATTTTAAGAAAGATCACTATCATCCTTCTCTACATTTGGACGCAGACCGCTGCCGTCCTTCTCGAAAATGCGATCAGCAAAAGAGCTGAGAACTTCTTTGCTGGAACCCACGAGGAATTTGCAAGCAGCCATCCTCATGGCTTCCTCTTCTTCAGTACTTCCTGGATCAAGCAGAAAGTCTAGAATGTCTCGTGGTGGCTCGGGTGCAGACGAACCTTCGCCTGCTTTTACCTCCTTCGGCTGAACAGGAACGACAGGGCGTTCTTCAGTGCCCTTCTGAACCTTCGGGGCGATTCCAGCCTTCTTGGATGCTTCTTCAGACGACATTTTGATGTTGAAGAGTAGAAGTGTTCGTTCTTGACAGATTTCTGCTATATTTATAGGCATGAATTCCTCAAATAATGAAGCGACACATTCATCCGACGGTTCGTCCGTTCATTAATGCCCGACGGTTCATCCGTTCATTTATCACATTCATCTGACGGTTCATCCGTTCATTAATACCTGACGGTTTATCCGCTCATTGATTATATTCATCTGATGGTTCGCCCGTTCATTATAATCTGATGGTTAACCCGTTCATTCATCATCATCTGACGGTTCATCCGTTCATTATCATTCATTTTTGACGGTTTATCCGTTCATTCCATTATTTGGCGGTTTTTCCCGTTCATCCCACATATATTTATGATTCATCATCGTTCATCATCCATGTCAGTATCTTATTTTAAATGATATCTAGTCTTTTGATTCTCGAGTCCAAAGATCATGAAAAATTGAGTTCAAAGATATTTTTATGTCTGAATTCTATTTTTACCAATCAGTATTAAACTAAGATCATTTCTGGTTTAATATCATTCGATAGAATTACAAAGTTTATTTGTATATTCTATTCTATTGAAATGTGTCATTACCAAAACAGCAAAACCAAAAAATCAGATCAAGAATTCTCATTTGCTTTCATTCAGAATCAAAACATGGAATACAAATGAAAATCAAAAAGATTCATTTATTAGGAGTTATTAACTCCCTGATACGATCAAGAACAGCATTCACTTTCTCTTCATGAGCTTTTCGAAATCTTTCGGCAGCTTCAACTGTGACATTTTGTTCATCAAAAATGATAATCGCAGACTGGAGACGATTAACTTCTTCAATTTGTTCCGCCTGCATCTGCTCTCGCTCCTTTTGAAGAGTTTCACAGCGTGCGGCTTCAGAAATATAAGCAGCAGTAACCTTAGCTTGCTCTGTTTCTATGACAGCAATTCGCTCTTGAAGGCGAGCCAACTCCTCTTTCAATTTCTTCAGTTCTTCAGCTTTAGACGACTTATCTTTCTCCAGAAGCTCTACTCTCTGACGAGTAGTTAATATTTCTTCGCCCTTTTCTACTAATTTCTCAGAAGAAGAGGCAAGAAAAGCTTCTAATGCAGCTTGTTGGGACTGTGCTTTATGCTCTAGTTGACTGATCTCAGCCGCAGTTAAAGATTGAATATCTTCCTTCTTAGTCTCCCAGTACTTTCGGATAGTTATTTCCAACTCATCCAGGAGATGTTCGAAGAAGATACACTGCGATTCACAACCAGCATGTCGCAATGCCATAAGCGGGAACTTGACCATAGTTCGAAGATCAAAAAAGGGCATAGCTTCGTCCTTCAAGAAACGTCTGGTGTATGTATCTAGATATGAGTAAATGATCTCTGAATACATTCCTAGAGTTCTTACTAGCCCAGTCTCAAAACCAGGAGTTGCCATCATCATTGAAGAAGAAGTTTGAATGATTTCTATCCTGGGAACGGAAGTGTAGGATACTGGAGAAGATGGCAAGTGTGAACTCCCTTCATCAGCATCAGCCTGGATAAACGGAGCATGAGTCGAGCTCATTGCTGCAGCAGTTCCTACAGTCAAAGAAAATAATAATAATCATCATATAAAGAAAAAGAAACAGTGGAAACAGAATTTGAAATAAAATTCTACCAGGCTGAGGTTCATATTCGATATGTAGAGGGAGTCAGGCGTCTTCTCGTAGCCGGTCCATGATGGTGTCCGACACTTGCTTCATATGGCTGCTTCCAGCTCCAGAATTACTGGGTGCTGAAACATTTTCTGGAGATTGAGCAGGTTCGGGGCTGAGTTCCATTCTGTTCCCCCTAACTTTATCCTCATCATAAGGAGTAGAAGTGCTAGCATGCCAATCATCACCTTCTTCAGCTTCTTCTTCTTCTTCAGATTCTTTTTCATTCCCGGCTTCAAGATGAGTCTCTGATCCGGAGTCCATGATGTTCACATTTTCATCCATTCCTTGAGATGGATGAATCTCAGGAACAGTGACGATAGCAAGTTCAGTATTGACTGCCGGTTCAGTCTCCCCTGGAATATCAGTTCGAAGAATGATGTCTGTACAAACATTCTTCAACAAGTCATCAGCAGCTGGTAGCTCGGACGTTTGCACGTCTTCATCGCCTCTGGCCGAAGAAATGTCTTCTTCAACATGAGTTTCAGGAACTTTCGGCTGTTCTGTAACTTCTGCTGGGGCAGGTACTTCTTCAGAATAATCAATTTGGTCATCCAGTGCCTGAATGACACCCTCTGTCCCATGCTTAAATGGGATCATCCTCGTCTCTGAGGGTTCAATAGCTACTCCGCTTATTGTAGGAGCAGTCATTTCCTGAGCTTGAATAGACTCTACCTCAGTATGTTCAGTTGAAGCTGCCGGTAGGTGAACATTATCAGACTCTGTCTTCTTAGTAGAAGCCCCTTCATTGATTTCTGGCAAAACTCCTCCACTCATAATCGTTTCTAGGAGTTCATTGCCCTTTATTATGCTGACGGACTTCTTAACATACTTGCCTCTCGACCTCCTTGTTATCAAAGAAGCATCGTCTTCAACTTCGTCTTTATCAGCGGCATCTTCTTCATCAACTGAGATGCCACCTAAAGATGAAGTGGCAGTTACTGAGACCCCCTTCTTCTTCTTCTTAGATGTTGGAGACTTAGTACTCTTCTTGGAGACTGTCTCAGACTCATCACTTCTCTTTCTCTTAGACAGGGATTCAAATATGGGCAGAAGAACTTCATCAGGAAAATTTTCCTCCTGAAATAATTTATATAGGGGCTCAACCTCCGTTGTCTCATCTTCGGGTTCCGGAGGAAATTGTTGAATAACAGTTTTCTTCTTCGACCTCTTCGATGGAACTGGGTCGTCCTCCGCAACAAAAGTCTTCAGATTGAAACTCGGATTGAAGGTGCTTGACGAAACATAAAAGCGAGCATATGTGTAAAGCATCTTCGTCCCCGAGCTAGATAAAGGATTAGGCATAGAGAATACAGCTTTTGTATCTCTAGCCGCAAAGTATCTCCAGGCTCGAGCTCCGTCAATAAGCCCTCCACGAGCAGAAAGGCAAGTGGTGGCGTTCCCAACGTGAAGTTGGTCATATCCGAATTGTCTGGCAAATCGGCTTGGTAAATATGGCTCCAGATACGTCATTTCTTCATGACGGTATACTAGATGAGACGGCCGGATTCTCTGCAACCACTGGAAGGCTACGTCATCTAGCCTGTTTCCCATATCTCCGTCCATCATATTCAAGGGCATGCTTTCATAACCCAATGGTGGAGGGACACATTGAATGGACCAATGTGAAGCTCGATTCAAGATATTTCTGCATTCTGAAAGGGTGTGAACCTTCCAGAATGTCTCTCCAGAGTACTTCTCCAGAAAAAGACTGCTACTCCCTCCTGTCCCTGGCGGTATTAGACCATCATGATGGAGGAGAAGCCAACCATATAAATATGTGAAGGGCATCTCTATCCTTAGAAATTCTTCAGTCATCCTCCTCTGATCAGATAGCATGTTGGTTACAAAATTTTGAAGACCTACATTCAGCCTACAGGTCATCGCTGATAATAAGTCTAGCTTGTAACCATACATAAGGCGCACCGCTGCAAAGATAACGCCTCTATGTATCCTGTCCAGAGAGCTGGAGCCAGGAACAATGAATCTTCTTAACCACAGAGATAGGAATCCGGCCAAATGACCGTTCCTTGACAGAATCTTTCCACTCTGTCTCACATACGAACTGAAGGTGGTTCCAGCTTTGAACTCAAACCAGTCTTCAGTGATCATGAAATCCTTGCAGTCATATTTCTCCAGCAGATAAATGATTTCACTCTCAGAGAGAGGCTTGAAGTTGCTAATCTGGTACCATCTCTTCTCGTTTATTTTCTTCTCATCCTTTTCACGGTTCATGAAAAGGTAGGACATCTATTTTTGGATGTGGTTGTCAGCTTCATCTTTAGAACTCTTGTAATATAGAGTACATGTGCCAAAATGGCACATCATCTCTTCAAATAGATGTACCATCTCTGGGTTCTTCTCTGACAGAAAATTCAGCTCTTCTGTCGTAGGCACGTACTCCTCATACGGCAGCGAGCCTGAAGGCAGATGTGAGATGTATTCCATCTCATGAAGGACGAAGCCCATCTCCCCTTTCGGAGTCATAAATGTCCCTGTCCTGTGGTTATACCTCTCAACCAAAGCCAGGAACAGGAAGAGGTTGGGCCTGAAGCCGTAGGATGAATTAACGACTGCGTCATAAAGGTTTATCTTCTTCAGCTCAGTCTCAAAATTCTCCAAAGCCCAGTGGACCAAAGTCCTCCATCTTACATTCTCTTGATTTATTAAGCCGTTCATCCTCGGCGTCAAATCGGTGGGGTAGAATGCATTCTTGTTTGCCATGAATTCGTTTATGAAAACGGGCATTCTGAATGGCATCAATATTGATGAGTCCTTAGGTGGTATACATCCAGGCTTCAAACCCCGAAACACGGATACATGATTCTCAGGGGCACTGAAGAATCCTTCCTTCCTATAAATGATACGGCTCGCCTTTGCCTGCTGATATTCTGTTAAATGCCAAGACATCTTTCTGGGATAGCTGGCATGCATGAATCCCATGATTGATAAGCCCCTGGAAACCTTCGGCCAGTACATGGGCTGTTTTACATCACCTTCGAAGTAGAAGCACACCTTCTCTCTGATGCCCTTCGGTTGTGATTTCTGTGCTATAGCATCTCCGAACAGAAATGCTGGTTTCTTGTGGGACACCAAATCCAGACTCTGAAAGGGTTGTCCATTCATTAAGCAGAGTAGGATTGTATGGTCTTGATTGGCCAACAATGATAGTCTGGCTTCTGGAAGGTCAAATTGAGGAAAGTGCACATGAGATAAATCATGTTTAAATGAGAAACTCAAGTGCCCTTCATAATCTGCCTCTTCACTTCGGATGTTCACTACAGAAAATGAAAGAAGACAAGGTCAGATATATTTCAGTAAAGTCTATGTACACAAGCCTTATGCGTGTATAACAGTGTTTGAAGGAAATTTCAAAAGTCACGCAGACTTCAGACAGATATACTACAAAGACACGCTGAATGATTTATTCACGCAGGTGTTTAATTCACACAAAGTCCAGACAGATTAGGATGAAAGTCATGCATCATTGCCAGAATCACATTTAAGTAAAAATGACAAAAAAACACGTTGACAGATCAAGACTAATCTATCTAGAAGATGACTCTCAGAAGTCTGTGTGACTATTTCAACATTGACATCTCTGCCAATATATAAAAAATCACGCAGAGTCATCATGAAAGCTGCGTGACTATTTCAACATCGACATCTCTGCCAACATATAAAAAATCACGCAGAGTCATCATGAAAAATGCGTAACTATTTCAACATCGACATCTCTGCCAATATATGAAAAATCACGCAGAGTCATCAGAAGTCTGCGTGACTATTTCAACATCGACATTTCTGCCAACATGAAAAATTACGCAGAGTCATGAGAGCCATACTCCTTTGCGTGAAACACAGAGCTTCGTAAACACGAAGATGTGAAGTATGGCCGACCCTAAAGAGGGGGCATACTTTATTAATATCCTTTGCCCTAAGAAGGGGGGATATATTTCTGAAATTCATTATTTATCTTAAGATCCTAAAAATTCTATGTGGAGTTCATCTTCATCAAAGTCATCTTCAACAGTTCGTATCCCCCATCACTTACGATGTATAGGAGGATGCGTGACTTCGTATCGAGGGAGTCTGTCAGTAGTGGCACGCGAAGAAGTCGCAGGGGCTTTCTCCTTGGCCTGAGCGTCGGCTTTCTTGGGAGCCATTGCTGCTGAGATGGAGAAAAAGAAGTCGGGGAAGAAGAAGTTCATCGGGGAAGATGAAGTTCTCTTCGGTGGATTCTCTCTCTCTAAAGCTAGTAAAGAAGGAAAGAAATGATCTATGGCTTATTTATAGGCTCATGAAGAATTCCAAACGGCACATCATTATCTGCCTCGATTTAGGAGCTTGATACGGGATTCTAACTGCACAGAATCCCAACAGTCCAATAATTTAGAAGTAAATATCTCTTTAAAGTCATCTCAGCGTGACTAAATTCATTTTATCATCTTGATTTCAAAGTATTTCGAAATATTTATCATTTTTCAAAAACTTTGAAGGGGGTTTTGTAGGCCTTAAAAATGAAAGTCACGCTGAGTTGATCAGGACAAAGTCCAAAAGTCACGCTGAGTTGATCAGGACAGGGTCTAAAAGTCACGCTGAGTTGATCAAGACAATATTTAAAAGTTACACTGGGAGACAGCTCATCATTTGTCAGAGTGTCATTATGACTGACAGCACGACAGTCGAAGAATGTCTCCTCGTATGCCACGTATGCACGGAACTCGAGAGATCACAGCCGATTATTGCGTGACTTTTGAAATCTTCTTCAATAAGACTCAGCCTTCACCAAGTTGGCATACCAAAAGAGCTTATTGTCATTTAGTGTGACTGACAAGGCAATCACTGTTAGAGATTTTGTGTCAGTCGAGGCACGTCGAATCAAGACAGCTGGCAGTCCTGGCTCAAGTCTGCGTGTATTTTGAACTTCTATGTTCCTTCCTCAAGTCTGCATGTATTTTGAGCTTTCTATCTCAAGTTTACGTGGATTTTGAAGCTTCCTGCCCCACGTCTGTGTGGATTTTGAAGCTTTCTGACCCAAGTCTGCGTGGATTCTGAAGCTTTTTGCCCCAAGTCTGCGTGGATTTTGAAGCTTCTTGCCCCAAGTCTGCGTAGATTTTGAAGCTTTCTGACCCAAGTCTGCGTGGATTTTGAAGCTGCCACGTACTCCAATTTGATAAAATCCACGCAGACTTGTTGAAGACGAAATCCACGCAAACTTGGGTCAGAAAGCTTCAAAATCCACGCAGACTTGGGGCAAGAAGCTTCAAAATCCACGCAGACTTGGGGCAAAAAGCTTCAGAATCCACGCAGACTTGGGTCAGAAAGCTTTAAAATCCACGCAGACGTGGGACAGGAAGCTTCAGAATCCACGCAAACTTGAGACAGAAAGCTCAAAATACATGCAGACTTGAGGAAGGAACATAGAAGTTCAAAATACACGCAGACTTGAGCCAGGACTGCCAGCTGTCTTGATTCGACGTGCCTCGACTGACACAAAATCTCTGACAGTGATTGCCTTGTCAGTCACATTAAATGACAATAAGCTCTTTTGGTACGCCAACTTGGTGAAGGCTGAGTCTTATTGAAGAAGATTTTAAAAGTCACGCAATAATCGGCTGTGATCTCTCGAGTTCCGTGCATACGTGGCATACGAGGAGACATTCTTCGACTGTCGTGCTGTCAGTCATAATGACACTCTGACAAATGATGAGCTGTCTCCCAGCGTAACTTTTAAATATTGTCTTGATCAACTCAGCATGACTTTTAGACCCTGTCCTGATCAACTCAACGTGACTTTTGGACTTTGTCCTGATCAACTCAGCGTGACTTTCATTTTTAAGGCCTACATACGCCCGGCTATCACAAGGCTTGGCTGAAATGCATGTATTTTGGGGACACCTGTAATATGTGCATGATCCAACTAAGTAATACGTTGAATTCAAGTGAGATTTGAGAAACAGAAAAGTGTCGAGGATTTTGAGATTGTAAGTTTTGAAGAAAAGATAGTGGGTAGCACGAGCGTGGCTCAGATTTGAGGGAACGCATAGGAGAAGTGTGCGCGAGAGTCGTTGAATGTCGAGTGATAAGTAAATGAGTAGGTACTCAGTTAGTTTCGAGGACGAAACTTTTTCTGAGTGGTGTATGATGTAGTGCCCCATCCCGCTCAGTCAATCGGAGGAATCGAAATACCGACGACGTTCGGACTTAGCCTTGCAATGGCTGCTCGAAGACATCGCTCGGTCGAGGCGACCGCTCGCTCAGGTGGGGTAGTTTCGGTGAACTTGCCTCATCTTAGCCTTCACATAATAAATCGCATGTTTTCAATTTGCACAAGTAGGCTTGATAATAAAAGAGACGAATCCACATAGCTAAAGAAAGTAATCCCGAATGGTTGAATTGAGTTAGAATATGGAAAGGTCCAATGGTCGGCTTAGAGTTGGTGCACGGCGTGCTTTGAAAATGATACTCGATCCTTCATCCCGTGGCTTGGAAGAAGGAAAGTTGGTTGAGTAGGCGAAGTTATGATCATAGCCTAAGTCATAGGCGTCGCCCGCATGAATACTTCATAAAGCATGTACGGTCCCATCGTCCAAGGCTTGGCATAGCCTTGGCTTGCCCATGAGTTAAGTTGCGTTGAGCGGTTTGTGACCTAAGTCTAGGCACACGAGTGACTTGGTCGTTCAAGTAGAATGCGTGCACGACACGGTCCATTAAGGCAAAGTTTGACGTAGCCTTTGCTCGTTAAGTTGTTGCAAAGTTAAGTTAGGCAAGTTATGACGGTCGACCTAAGACATTACAAGTACCATCCCGCTCTTTCACGGCTTGTCAAAGTAAGTAGTCACACGATCTCAAGGCCCGCCGACTTGGGCAGGAGTGTCGCGTAGAGCACGATTGGCTTAAGGCACGATGCACAAACTTAGTGTTTAAGGCAAGGACTACAATTGATTCAAAGTGAGTTTAAGAAAGGACTATCAAATAGGCATTCATGAGTTGAACCAAATGATAGGGTAACAAGGAAAGAATGCTCGCGACCGTGGGTCGTTAAGGGGTCTCAAGGAAAGAATGCTCGCGACCGTGGGTCGTCGAGGGGTCTCAAGGATAGAAGTCTTGATCTTGGTTTTGATAGAGATGGTAACATTGGAAGAGGAATGACTGTGTGAGACGTCAGTTTGTGTCGAGTCTTGCATGGTCATGGATAACTTGTACATAGAAGAAAGGGTTTCCTCGGATCGATAACCTGGGGCTACAGGACCGATCCGGCCTAGAAGGAAACAGGGATAGCTGTGCCAGGTAGAGGCAACAGGTAATCGGTGGATGATTATTGGGGCTCACTACTTGCTTTGACCGGACCATCCTATACGCCAGCTATGAGTCCATGATGGCTTGTCATGCCAGTGACCCGTATTCATGTAGATGTCGACAAAATGGCGGCTATCCGTGCGTATGCCTTTGGAATTGAGTCGAGTTTAAGGTGTATACAAGTTAGAACATGATGCTTGGGACCTAAGATGTGGCTTCAACATAGGCGACATGCTTGGCACAGGGGTGTGGCATCGAGTCGTAAGTCTTAGCATATAAGTACATTTGTTGGATTTGAGTTCTCTGAAGTTTAAGTCAGGAACCGCCGTAAGGCAAAGTTGGTCGACACAAGTCTTGATTGGGTCAGTTGGTGATCAAAGTAGCAAGGGCCGCTTGGCGGCAAGGGCCGCGAGGTGGCGATATGGTTAAGTCATATTGAATTGTGAGGCACGGCCTCAGCAAGGGTTTGTAGCACGGTCACACGGAAATAGAGTCTATCGTGTAGTTGTGTCTCTGATTTTGGGCCGTAAGACAAGCACGACTTGATAGGTTAACGTTATTGGCATGAGGAGGGTCTAAAGGCAAAGCATGAGTTATTATTGTTGACGCAAGCACGGGATGGTCTAGCGACACAGAATAGGCTAAGGCGTCGGTCCTAAAACTGATCCTAAGGCAAAAGTAGAAAGACAATTGATAAGAAGGGACTATGTTGCACAAAGTAAATCTAACATGTAGGTTTTGTATGGGTGGGTGAGGAGCTCATTCCACCAGTACAGTTGAGTACTGACACCCACATAGTTTTCATGTGAAGGCACAGGTAGAAGCTCACTTGGATGCGTCAAGGCATGGAGTTCCTTGGCGATTCGAAGCGTGCGGCCGCATGGAGTCAAGACTTATACGGGACATAATGTATGGACATCGCCTTCCGAAGCTTCCGCTGGTTCAAGACTTGTATTGAGAGATGAGAGAGAGCTGAGAGACTTGTAATATGAGATGAGTGAGCTTGAGTGAGCTTGAGAGACTTGTAATCTTGGCCTTGCGCCCCATTGTAACCTTTGTTTTAATATCAATAAAAGAGTGTTTTGCAATAATTTGTGTTTTGCTTCAAATTCTGCTGCTATTATTCAATGTCTCTGCTTGTGACTTCTGTGCGACGACCCCGTTACAGCTGCTGAAATCGGCCGTTATGGAACCTGCCTTGCACAAGTGCAACCTAGGCTCATGCGGCATCACGCCTTAGCGAGGACGATCGCTCCTACAGGAGCAGGGCGTGACATCTGCGAGACCGTTCGTGGATGTACAACTGCATTCGAAATGACAAGTACGGTGTACGAGATGAATACATCGCCGGTGTAGAATAATTTCTTCAATTCGCGAAGGCATTTTCTCAATCCATGGACGGCATGGACATTATGTGTCCGTGTGCAAAATATCGAAACATAAAATTTCAACCAGAATTGGATGTGACGTATCACTTATACACAAAGGGTTTCCTTCCGAATTACTACTAGTGGACCGCACACGGAGAGCTTGTACCTTTAGCATTCCAAGCGAAGCCTTATATGGAGCCTTATATGAATGTCCACAACAGAACTGGTATCGAAAATAGTACGTGAACATGGTCTTCGACGCCGCGGGGCCTAGTTTCGATCCATACAATCGTGACACAGCTGAGGAGGCACCGAATGCCGATGTCGCAAAGTTCATGGAGTTCCTGGAGAATGCAAGGACTCCTTTGTACCCTGGTTGTGAGGACCATTCACCGTTAGAGGTGATCACTCGGCTCTTGAGAATAAAGTCTAACTTTAACATGTCGCAAGAATGCTACAATAGAGTGCTCGAGTTGATTACAGATATCTTGCCGAAGGGTGCCAAGTTACCAAAAGACTTCTACCGCTCTAAGAGGATGGTGAGATCCCTTTGGATGGGATACGAGAAGATCGATTGCTATCAGAACGGATGCATGCTTTACTACAAAGATCACAAGGATGCAGAAGTGTACGGATTCTGTGGTGCTGATCGCTACAAGCCAATTGCTGCAAGCAAGTCTAGAAGGCTGCTTCAATGCACTACTTGCCGTTGACGTCGCGGTTGCAGAGGTTGTTCATGGTGAAAGAGACTGCCGAAAATATGAGTTGGCCCAAGCGACAACAGACCGAAAGAGTGTTGGATCACCCATCTGATGGAGAAGCGTGGAAGCACTTTGATCAAGTATATCCTAATTTCGCTTCTGAAGCTCGTAATATAAGGTTGGGGCTCTGCTCTGATTTTACCCCATTTGAACTTTCAGGCTCCCAATATTCATGCTGGCCGGTAATCCTCACTCCGTACAACATACCGTCTTGGATGTGCATGAAGACACCTTACATGTTCTTAACTATTATAATCCCCGGTCCGAATAACCCGAAGAGAAACATCGACATGTACTTGCAGCCATTGATAGATGAGATGAAGCAGCTATGGGAAATAGGGGTGTACATGTATGATGCTTCGAAAAATAAAATTTTCAGATGCGGGCAACACTAATATGGACAATCAATGACTTTTCGGCTTATAAAATATTATCTGGATGGAGCACTCTTGGTCGGCTTTCAAGTCCGTATTGCATGGACCGTACTAAGGCTTTTTGTTTGAGACACGAAGGAAAGCCATGCTTCTTTGATTGTCACCGACAGTTCTTCCCGAAAGACCATCCGTACCATAGGAACGGAACTTCTTTCCGTGTCGGAGCTATGGAGAAGGACGATCCACCACCAATATGGTCCAGAGTGGACACATGGAAGAAAGTAAAAGAAATTCCAAGTGCTATTGAAGATCCTACAACGAGCAGCCGTTGCGAGGGATTTGGCAAAGATCATAACTGGACCAAAAGGAGTATATTCTAGGATATGCCATATTGGAGCACAAATCTGATTAGACATAACCTTGACATCATGCATATCGAGAAGAACGTGTTTGATAAAATAATTAATACTGTAATGGACGTCAAGAAAAAGACAAAAGACAATCAGAAGGCCAAGTTGGACTTAGCCGAAATATGCAGACGCCCTATATTGCACATGATAGACAACGGAAAGCGGAAGCTTTTGCGGCCTAAGGCAATCGACTCGCTGGACAAGGAGGACAAAGTGAGACTTTGTAGATGGATCCAGGACTTAAAATTTTTGGATGGATACGTCTCCAATCTAAGTAGATGTGTCGACATAAAGGAGTGTAAACTGACCGAAATGAAGAGCCACGATTGCCACGTATTCATGGAGAGGTTAATTCCTGTTACATTTTAGGAATTATTACCGTCGGTAGTCTGGGATCCATTAACAGAGCTTAGCATATTATTCAAAGATCTTTGTTCTAGAAAGTTGCTCGTCGATCGTTTAGAGAAGCAAGATAAGGACATTGTGGTAACACTTTGCAAACTTGAAAGAGTTTTCCTCCTGCATTCTTCGACTCAATGGAGCATTTGCCGATTCTTCTTGTCCATGATGCTCTTATTGCTGGACCTATCGGTTATCGTTGGATGTACCCGTTCGAGCGACAGTTGAACTACCTGAAGAGGAAGGTGAAAATAAGGCATGGATAGTGGTTCTATTTGTGAAGCATATATCCTTGAGGAGATTTCGAACTTCTGTTACATGTATTTCCAGCCTCATATTGCTACAAATAGAACAAGAGCTCCCACAAATGACGACGACCATGAAGATGGTAATGAGGCAAAGCTGAAACTATTTACTACCTATGAAAAACCATCGGGTAAAATGAAAAAAGATATCTGAGTGACGACTAGGTTAGGGCTACAATGTTATATGTATTACTCAACTGCGACGAGGAAGAAGTGGACAAGCTAGAGGGATAAGTAAAATTATTTTGCATGTTTCGTTGCTTTTCAGCATGTTTAAGGATGAGGTAGCGTCCAGCAATCTGTACGCAACTGAGGAGAAAGTAGAACAACAAATGAGACTTCATTTTTCTTTTTGGTTGAGAGCATATGTAAGGATATCTTCACAATTTAATTTTTCTGTATGTATACTTGCACATAATAATTAAGTTAGCATCGTTTATTTGGTATTTAGGTTGATCGTCCGGAGGCAATCCTTCAGAATGAGTATATTAAAACTCTAGCCAAGGGACCAATTTATCAAGTGAAGACCTGGCCAAGTTACTGCGTAAATGGCTTCAGGTTCAAGTCAACAAATGCTCGAATAAGAGACGACTTCTTGGATATCGATTCTACGAAGAATAGCTGTTTGTGCATAAAATCTTCAAACTACAAAGACGTCGACCTAGGCAATGACTTCTTTGGCGTCTTACGGGAGATTGTGGAACTGACATACAATTATGCCATAGAACCTTGTAAGATCGTCTTGTTCAGATGTGACTGGTTCGATCCGATCCAAGGTCGATGTTGGATAGTTGACAAATATGGTCTTGTCGACATAAATTATCGCCGTCGATATCAAGCTTATGAGCCGTTTGTTCTAGCAAGCCAGGCTCAACTAGTTTACTTTACCATCTATCCAAAATGAGGAGCCGTGTCACGACCCGCACCCTAGAGTAAGGGCACGAAAAGTGGGTACGTCTAGCCTACGCCACAGTGTCGGCGGTAGAATGCTGTCCTAGGTCACAACATCTAATAATATAAGGCTAAGCAGTTTATACTTCTCGAATGGGAGTGACATAGCAGAAAGTAAACTCAATCACAACTAAGGAAGATGAAGCACGATATGATATATAATTCAAAGAAATACAGATGATCAAAAGAGTCTAAGACAACATCTCAGCAAACATCTAGAAATACAAGTCTCAACTACAGAGTACGAAAGAATATATACAATCCAGATCTCAATGACAGAAATAAAGCCTAACTAAGCTAGTCTAGACAGTAGGGGTAATGTCATCAGCTAGAGCTGGGTCCTCCTGAGAGTCCAGCTCACAAGTGTCGTCTAGGGCTATCCCATAGAAGGTGTCAACACCAGCCTCATCCTCGTCCTCTGTAAACATTCAACGGTGCCCAATCAGGACGGAACGAGCATAATACATCTCAACAGTTCATAGCAGGTTAGAAAATATAATCATGCAGTAAAGTAAGATACATGAACTGAAAGAAAGTACAGAATGTAAACAGAGAGAGAACGGTAATAGAAATATCTACTATAAATAGAGAACTAACTGTGGCTAGTGAGTCAGAGTAAAATATAGACATGTTAATGGTATAGGAGATTCTGATGAGACACTACGGAAGTGATCAGATGAGATACTACTTGGGTTTTATTCACATGCCTACTTCTACTCCCCCGTACCCCCAATCAATACACAAGGATCCAGCCAGGTTATGTTATGATCCATACAATGGCCCACAAGGAGTGATACATGGTAGGCCCAAAAATGGATGATTCTAGGAATACCCATAAATGGGTGATTCAAGGAAGAATCTGTGATCATGAGAGTACATGTCACAAGTGATCAATGAACCATGAAGCATAGTGATACACCATGTAAGTGAAACGCACAGAACATGTAGTATCCGATGCTCCCTGAGGGGATAACATCTCAAGAAGGGATCCATATAGTAATAATTCGTGTGACCAACGTGACTGTATTAAGTAAAGTAATTTAAAGCAGGAGAATAATTCTAAACAGGATATGAAATGATCAGAGAATGTACTCACCTGCTATCTGAGTGTCCGGATGAAATGTACTGTCAGAGGAGAGGTGTCTGGCTCTTAATCAGAACAACACAAGTCACAACAAGTCTAAAATAAGGAAATAGACTGCTACAATGCATCTACATGAAGTTTGGGGTCAATCTAGGCTAAACTCAACCTTTGGTCAACTATAGTCAACCCTAACAGTCAAACTAGGTCAATTCTAGTCTAATTAAGTCAAACTAGGTCAAACGAGGTTAAACTTGGTCAAACTAGTCTAGGTTGGTCAAACCTAGGCTTAACAAGTCAATTTTAGGTCAGCTAACTAAATACCACACAAGTTACCTATCCTAGTGATACACACATGCTATAGGCCAAATACCTAGGCCATAGGCCAAACACCTATAGGCTAATGAAATCCTACCTCATAACCTACTACACATTACACATAGGCTGGTAACTATTTACCCACAATATATATATATATATATATATATATATTTTATATATATATATATATATATATATATATATATATATATATATATATATATATATATATATATATATATATATATAATTACACATACATGTAGATTATAAAATATCTATATACATATATATATATATATATATATATATATATATATATATATATATATATATATATATATATATATATATATATATATATATATATATATATATATACATAAAGTGTGTGTGGATTATACATAGGAATGTGAGGGAATCATATGTGTGTATAGTGTAAAGTGAATGAGTATGAGGGAAAAATTGGAATTAGGATTGTGTGTGAATGCTTGTGTGTGTGAGAGTGTATGAGTACATGTAGGGTTTGTGTACTAATTTGTGTGTGACAACAAGTGAAGGAAATGTGAGAGGAACTAATGTGAATGATTGTGTGTGTGAGTGTACAATGTGTGTGTGAGTGACTGTTATGGTGTGAGGGAATGTGAGGAAAACCTGGAATTCAAGTGTGTGTGTGTTAGAGTGTTCTCAGGTGGGGGTGTGAAGAGTGTACAGTTCAGTTTTTCCTGAACTGATAACAGGAAAACCAAACTCAATTCCCAAATCACAAACCCATTGCAAAAACAAAATCAAAACTAACGTAACAATTAATTATTAGTTAAAAATTATGTGGGTAACTAATCTAACATTATAACATCACAAAACAAAAAGGAAAATGAAATCCAAATTTCAAATTTACGAAACCCACAGCCGTATCAGTGAGGTATCCTAGCTCAAGAGGAATTCGAAAATTCGAATTCAAAAACACATCAATATGCCAAACCAAGGGTTGGTAATTAATGTCAAACATGTGAGGGTACTATAGAGTGCATTTGTGTCCAAGAATTGGACACAAATTGTGTCCAAACAGCACATGATCACAGACACGAGACAGTGTACGAACAATCGTCGTGCACGCGTGCACACGCCCCTAGCTCTCGACACAGTACAAACCAATTCTCGTGCTCGTGCATGGGGGTACGCCTAGGGTAGGTATTCTTGTCCTACACCCTGTATCGCGTCCATAGGTGTCGTGTCCAGAGTTCTAGAGCCGTATCCGAAGCCCTAAATTACACGTGCACAGTGCTAAGGAATCCCTTGGGGGGTCAAGTGTGTGTCCGACACGACACGAGAGCATCTCCAACTTGGAGGACCTCGTGTCAGTCATTGCCCCTTGGCCCATGCCAAGTGGCATGACCTGAGTCGTCGTGTCCAACGAGTACGACCCTTCGAGTAGTAGGGCGGTATCAGAACAACGTGTTCTTGTCCAGATCCCGACACGACACGACACTAAATCAAACTCAGTCGAATGGAAATGCCTAATCCATCTCTTGATCTACAACCCTATGCAAAAACATTTCAAAAACAGCAACATTAAATCCTTTGAGACAGTTCCACAAACACCTAAGTATCCTGTCAGATACGTGTCCAATACGGACACGAAATGAGTCCACCAAGACAGGAAATGATTCCTACAGTTAGGGGACTCCTAGGCCTGAGCTAAAATGCAATAATAACATCAACTTCAATAAGTTTTGAAGGAATTACCTATAAGTGTCAAAAACCAAAGAAAGCTTTAAATGGGGGGGGGGGTTCCTCCTTGCTAGCCAACTCTTCTAAATTGTCCACAAACTGAGATTATCCTCCTTGAACAGTAAGAGGAAGACAATTAGAATCTAATGCAATTGGTTTGAAAGAAAAAGGAATTAAATTAGATTTTCTATGAATTTCTAAAGGTGGAGCATACCTCTCTTTCCAAATGTGAACTTTCTACAAGAGGCTAACCTAATGGAAGGGATTACTTATAGGGGGAATCCCTAGGTGGGCTGGCAGGCCATGCTAGGGTTAGGGTTAGGTTTACATGGTGTTGGGCATGGGCCTCTATGGGCTTAAGTCATTAATCATGACTTGTAAAGTCATAAGCCATTAATCCATTCTCTATTCAAATTCCTATTTCCAAATTGATTTTAATGACTATGATATGGTTAACTTAATCAAACTAGAGTTTCATCATCTAACCAAGCCACTAAAACTAGGGTTAGCTTCTAGGTTAGGCTCCAAAGTCAACACTAGTCAAAGTCTAGAATAACCTCTAATTAAATTATACCAAAAATCATATAAATTCTAATAAATCTCAATAATTCATAATAATTCCAAATAAATCCCAAAAATTCAAAAATGACCAAAATACCCTTAACTAGAAATGTGGTAGTGACAAATCTATCATCCTTAAAAGAATTTCGTCATCGAAATTGAAAGGCGAAACGCAACTGATGAGAAGGATAGAAAGTATACCTCAAGGTCCAAAAAGATAAGGATATCGCTCGCGTATCTCATCCTTCCGCTCCCAGGTAGATTCTCCTGGAGAATGATGCCTCCATGCGATACGAACCAAAGGTATCACCTGGTTTCTCAGTACCTTCTCTCGGTGATCCAGAATCTCCACTGGCTGCTCTGGATAACTGAGAGTAGGCCCTACCTCAATCTCTGATTGATCGAGAACATGGCTAGGGTCAGCAACGTACCGTCTCAACTGTGATACATGGAATACGTTGTGGACCTCCACTAGTGCAGGTGGCAAGTCTAGCTTGTAAGCCACGTCGTCGACTCTTCCGTCGATAAGGAAAGGACCGATGAAGCGCGAGCTAAGCTTCCCACCTCCACCAAAGCGTATAGTACCACGAGTCGGAGATATCCGCAGAAAAACTATATCTCCGACCTAATCACAATCAAGGTCTCATATTAACTATGATAAACAAACATGATCAACAAAACAAACAAACAAACCTAAATCTAATCCTACTCTAATCTGTACCTCAAACTCCAACGGTCTCCGGTGGCAATCGGCCCAGTGCTGATGACTGTCCTGCGCCACGTGAAGTCTGTTCCTGATGAGCTTTACCTTCTCGGCTGCGTCAACAACCATCTCTGGTCCCAGTAAAGCTCGCTCACCAACATTATCCCAAGATAAGGGTGTACGACACCTACGCCCGTACAGAGCCTCGAAAGGTGACATCTCAATGCTGGCCTGAAAACTGTTGTTCTAAGCAAACTCCACCAAATGTAGATGATCCTCCCAGAAACCTCCAAAGTCCAAGACGCACGTCCGCAGCATATCCTCGAGCGTCTGAATAGTCCGCTCTGACTGTCCGTCCGTCTAGGGGCGGTATGCGGTACTAAACTTGAGCTGAGTGCCCAAGCTAGTCTGCAGACTCCTCCAGAAATGGGAAGTAAAGCGACTATCCCGATCCGAGATGATGCTGACCGGAACCCCATGAATCCTGACTATCTGCCGCATGTACATCTCTGCAAGCCTCTCTGTAGACGTACCCACCTTGAACGGCAAAAAGTAGGCCGATTTGGTCAACCTGTCAACGATGACCCAAATTGCGTCTTTCCCTCCTGGTGTACGCGGCAATCCAGATACGAAATCCATAGTGATGTGCTCCCACTTCCACTCGGGAATGGGCAACAGCTGCAATAATCCACCGGGCCTCTGCCTCTCTGCCTTGACTTGCTGATAGACCAAGCACCTAGCTACGAAGCGAGCTACCTCCCGTTTCATCCCGTACTACCAAATATGCTCCTTCAGATCTCGGTACATCTTGTTGGCACCAGGGTGTACAGAGTACAGAGATCTATGGGCCTCCTACAAAACCTGCTCCCTGAAATCTCCGCTGGGCACACATAACCTGGAACCGTGCCGTAAGACACCATCCTCTGTAAGAGAAAACTCGCCATCCAGCAATCCTGCTCGAACCTGCTATCGGAGACACCGCAGACCAACGTCCTCAAACTGTGTCGACTTGATCCTCTCCACCAAGTCTGACTGAATCTGCAGGCCCCATAACTATATCTGCACTCCGGGCACGATCACCTCAATCCCAAGGCTCTCCAAGTCTGCAAGCAAGTGCCGATCCATAGCCAAACATATGGCTGTCGGATACCTACTCAAGGCATCGGCAACCACGTTGGCCTTCCCTGGGTGATACTGAAGTAGGATGTCAAAGTCCTTCATCAACTCTAGCCATCTGCGCTGCCTTATGTTCAGCTCTTTCTGAGTGAACACATACTTGAAGCTCTTGTGATTTGTAAAAATCTCCACCCTCTCTCCATACAGATATTGCTTCCATAACTTCAGAGCAAAAATCACTGCTTCCAGCTCCAGGTCGTGGGTAGGGTAGTTCTTCTCATGGGGACGTAACTGTCTGGAAGCATAGGCAATCACCTTTTCGTGTTGCTGCAATACACAACCCAGCCCCTTCCCTGAAGCATCACTATAGATAGTGAATCCCCCTGATCCCGAAGGCAATGTCAGAATCGGAGCTGTCGTAAGCCACTTCTTCAACTCATCAAAAGCTGCCTGACACTCCTCTGACCAAACATACTCAACATCCTTCCGGGTCAACCGAGTCAACGGCTCTGCAACCCGGAAGAAATCCTGCACAAATCTTCTATAATATCCTACCAGCCCCAAGAAACTCCTGATCTCTGCCACTGAAGTCGGCGCTGCCTAAGCCTCAACTGCTATGATCTTTTTGGGGTCAACTGAGATCCCATCTCCAGTCACCACATGCCCCAAAAAGTCAATCCGGTCCAAGAAGAACTCACACTTGGAGAGTTTCCCATAAAGCTGCTCCTTCCTGAGAGTCTCCAGCACTATCCTCAGATGCTCCTCGTGCTCCTCCTCAGTCTTGGAATACACTAAGATGTCATTAATAAATACCACCACAAACTGATCCAGGTACTGGTAGAACACCTTGTTCATTAGGTTCATAAATACTGCTGGTGCATTGGTCAGCCCAAACGGCATAACCAAAAACTCAAACTGCCCGTACCGCGTCCTGAAAGCGGTCTTGGGAATATCCTCCCCCTTCACCTTCACCTAGTGATATCCTGACCTCAGATCAATCTTAGAAAATACCCGAGCTCCGCTCAACTTGTCAAAAAGATCATCGATCCGCGGCAGTAGATATCGATTCTTGATCGTGAGGTTGTTGAGTGCCCTATAGTCAATACACATCCGTACTGACCCATCCTTCTTCGACACAAATAATACTGGTGTACCCCATAGCGACGAACTCGAACGGATGAAGCCCTTGTCATGCAGCTCATCCACCTACTTTATTATCTCCACCAACTTACTGTTGTTCACCCGATAGACTTGCTGAGAGATGGGTTTCGCTCCTGGAACCAAGTCTATCGAGAACTCAATGTCTCTGTCAGGTGGCAATCCAGGCAACTCCTCTGGAAAAATATCCATATACTCTGCTATCAAGGGGTATGGAATCGTCTACTCCTCAACCGAGACTCCGCAGAAAACTTTGTTGCTCTGCTCCGTCTGACGTCTGGAGTACTCGAACTCTGGCTCCTCCGACACTCTGAAGAGAACTCTACCCCCTCTGCAATCAATGCTGGCGTGGTACCTACTCAACCAATCCATACCGAGTACTATATCATAGTTTGGCAATGGCATTACGAACAGGCTCACCTCCAACTCACGGCCTCCCAAAACAATACTCCAACCATTACAAACATCACTCACGAGGATAATGCCACCCCCGTTCGTGATCTTATAAGTCCTAGGCAACGATTCAGCTATGATACCATGTCTAATCGTAAATGATACTGATACGAAACTATGCGAAGTACCGGAATCGAATAATACAAAAGCTGGACTAGAGTCGAGAAAAACCGAACCTGCGATCAGCTCTCCTATCACCTCTGCATCCTCAGCCGCCATGGCGAAAGCTCACCCCTGCTGTCCTCCTCTAGCCTGCTGCTGGGGCTGGACGAACCTCTGCTGCTGTGTCTGCAGGGCTGGTCCCCTCTGCTGGCCTGCTGGAGCCTTGGCTCCTCCTCCATGAACTGCTCGTGCTATGAGACACTCCCTCATCTGGTGGTCTACTGAACCACATACCAGGCACTTGCCCAGTCTCTTCCTACACTCGTTCCACTCGTGCCCTGGCTTCTTGCAATAAGCACAGCTGGTGGCCTGCTGCCTCGGTGCCTGGTGATGTACCCTCTGCTGCTAATGATGTACTGGCTGATGCCTCGGCTGCTGAAACTGCTGCGGCTGGAATCTCTACTGCTGATGCTGAAAGTGAGGCCTCTTGGCCTGGCCTCCGCTGCTGCTGCCCCCAACAGGGTCTATCACCCTCATCTCCCGTATTTTCTGTATTTTTCCGTATTTCGTATTTTACTCGTATCTGAATTTTGGCATGTATTTTTATTTTTCTCAACTTGTAGGATTTTGGTATTTCCCGTATTTTGGGTTTTGGCATGGCTCGGTTTTATTTGGATTGGTTCAGTTTTATGTGAGTTGGATCACCTTAACCTATGCTACCCCTCAACCCACCACAACTCACCCTCTTTATAACCCCCACCTACCACTCTCTCTCCTCATAACTTCCACCATTAATTTCCTTCTTCTTCTTCTTCTCCTTCCTCCACAACTCTCCTAACCCTAGGCAAGTGCACCTTGCCACTTCATGAGAGCCCTATTTTCTTGGTTCATTTGCTAGATTAGGACATGGTGATCAACATTAGAACTTGGTGTTTTGTGATTTGAAGTCTCCTTTGCTCTAGATCTAAGTTATTTCTATTTTCGGATTTTATATGGTTTGATCTCTTCAAGTTGGATTTTCATGGGTTTTGGTGTTTCCAAGTGGAAGAGCATTCAATTCTACCCAAGTTAGAACTTTGGAAATCTGGATTTGGAGTTCGGATGGCCAAGTTATGATGCTTTGAAGCCTTGGGTTCATCCATGGTGTTCTTGCTGTTTGGAGAAGACAGTGAGCAGTGTGCAGAGCTGTTTAGCTTACGCACCCTGAGCTACGCGCGCTCTTTAGCGCTGCGTACGCAGACTTAGGTACGCTTCCTGTTAGAAGCGTGTCCTTGTAGCGTGCGTGACTTTTCACCTACGCTGCTCTCTCAGCGTGCGTGACTTTTCACCTACGCTGCTCTCTCAGCGTGCGTGACTTTTTACCCACGCTGCTCTCTCAGCGTGCGTGACTTTTTACCTACGCTGCTCCCTGTAGCGTGCGTGACTTTTCACCTACGCTGCTCTCTCAGCGTGCGTGACTTTTCACCTACGCTGCTCCCTATAGCGTGCGTGACTTTTCACCTACGCTGCTCTCTCAGCGTGCGTAACTTTTCATCCACGCTGCTCTCTCAGCGTGCGTGACCTTTCACCTACGCTGCTCCCTGTAGCGTGCGTGACTTTTCACCCACGCTGCTCTCTCAGCGTGCGTGACTTTTCACCTACGTTGCTCCTTGAGCGTGCGTGACTTTTTACCTACGCTGCTCTCAGCGTGCGTGACTTTTTCGTACGCTGCTCCCCTGACCCCCTTGCTTAACCCATTGGCTCTTAGAGTTTTGGTCTTATTTCTTTAAGCTTGGCTCTCTATAGTCCTGTATATTGATATTTTATTAGATATTTTATGCCCATTTTATATCCTTACGCCTTTTGTCATGAACTTGATTTTACTTAATATGTTTGGAAGGACTGTTGTACATGGCTTGATATGATAAGGAACTAGCATAACACGACAGTGACCCGTAGTGGTGCAATCCTGACATGACCAACCTGACATGATAGTGGCCCGTCGTGGCGCACTCCTGACAAGTACCCTGACATGATTTATCTTGATAATTTAACTTGACCTGCCTTGACACCGTTGGTACTTCTTTCTTGCTTGCTTGTTAAATCCACTTGTCCTGTCTTGCATCATGTCTAGGATGGGACTCCTGAGTACCACGGTCAGGAGCACCTACTAAAATGGATTAAGGTTAATAACTAGAATAACACCGTAGTCATAAAGAGATGACACAGCTACAGGCAATCCTGTTACCTGGGCGCTCTTGGGATCTGTAGCCTGCCGTCGAGTAGGGCACATTTCCAGCACACCGTCGCGTGTTGCACCCTCTAAGTCACCTAAGGGTACATCTGTCTTCTGGGCGATGTACCCACCTGAATTCAACCCCTAATTTTCGACCTGGGTAACCTGGATGGTCTGCAGGGCTTATGGCTGTGGAACAATCTCACTGCATCTTGTTAGTAATTAGGCCTGTGATAACCCTAGTTAGTTAAAGTTGTAAGCCGTAGAATCTGCTTGGCCGTGATTGATTGAATGAGGTATAACCAGTTTAGCCATGTCTTGATTCAGTACAAGATTGCTTCCTGTCTTGATTTCTTACATTATTATCTTGCCGATAAATGGTGGGAAACCAAGTTCTGTTCAGATAAAAGGGTTACAACCCCGGTCCTTGTTTGGTTTACGGGTTGTAACCTGGCTATCGGAATAATTCCATGGTTATCTCGTCGTATATCATCCTGACATGTTTTGTTGTAAATTCTAGTTTTAATATTAGATTTTCTTGTGCTATTTGCTGGCTTTTGTTCTTATTTCGTGGCCCCCTTGTGGCACTTGCTCTTTCCGGGGTTGACCCAGCTGGTTTTGTGTGGCCAAATTTCGGAGCAGCTCCCGAGGATCTACCAAGCTTCCAGCCCGATGGTGGCGACTAGAAGGAACCCGGGCTACGAGTGGGTTTTCTATTTTGCTTCGCTCACTCTATTGTAAAACTATTCTTTTAAGGTGTTTAGCCGACGAGCACCTGTTAGCTCGATGCACTTTACTTACTGTCTGCCTACGGGCTGTAAACATGATTAACAAATCCTAGGGTTGATCATGTATGACTTAACTCTTGCTAGTCCTAGCATTTTGTACGACTAGCTTCATGATCAGCTGATATGTAATATTTGGGACGCCTTCTATTGTATATTTGGTGGTCAAACATCTTGTAATTATATTACTTGCTTGAGATTGAGACAATAGGCTTGACCATAAGATACAGAAACTGAAAGAAAGTACAAAATGTAAACAGAGAGAGAACTGTAATAGAAATATATACTATAAATAGAGAACTAATAGTGGCTAGTGAGTCAGAGTACAATGTAGACATATGAATGGCATAGGAGATTCTTATGAGACACTACAGAGGTGATCAGATGAGATACTACTTGGGTATTATTCACATGCCTACTTCTACTCACCCATACCCCCAATCAATACACAAGTATCCAGCCAGGTTATGTTATGATCCATGCAACGGCCCACAAGGGGTGATGTCACGACCCGCACCCTAGAGTAAGGGCACGAGACGTGGGTACGTCCAGCCTACGCCACAGTGTCGGTGGTAGAACGCTGTCCTAGGTCACAACATCTAACAGTTTAAGGTAATAAACTGTTATACTCCCCGAATGGGGGTGACATAACAGAATATATCTCAATCACAGCTAAGGTAGAACCGGATAAAGATAGATAGATAGATATCCAGAATAAAAACACAGAAATATAATCCAGAATTTTAGGTGTCTAAAATAAAAACATATCCCATAGTCTCAAAATCCATATACAGTAATCCATGAAAGTAAAGGCATCCTAATCTAAAGGAGTGTCATCCACTGCCAGTGGATCCTGCTGCTGGTCCAAGTCCAAGCACTCATCTAGGGTCGCACCGTAATATGTAGGACAGAACGCCTCAGCCTCTTCCTTTGTAATATTTCAACAGGTCCAGTCAGGACAGGAGCGAGCACAGTACATCTCAACAAATCATAGCAGGTCAGGATATATTATCATGCTAGAGAGTAAGATACAAGAAACTGAAAGAATAACATGATAAAAGGAAGACTGTAAATAAATAGCTACAGTATATAGAGAACTAAGAGTGTCTAGTGATTCAGAGCACAAGATGGTTATGTAAACGGCACGATGTTGTACACGAGTAATCTACAGAGGTTGTACACGAGTAATCTACTGGATTGAATACATAACCACTTATAATCTCCCGCCCCAATCAATACACAAGGATCTAGCTAAGTTATGTTATTGTACACGAAGTATAGTCGTACACGAAGATCATGTGAATACATGAATATACACGATTTTACACGATTTGTACACGAATGTCACGAATACAAGGAGTACACGATGCTCACGATAAAGTACACGAACACGAATACCCAATGTATCCGCTAAGGGGATAACATCTCACAACAAGATCCATATAGTACTAATCCGTGTTTCCAACGTGTCAGTATCATGTAAAGTAATCTAAAGCAGGAAATATACTCCTAATGCAGGATATGAAATGATAAGAGAATGTACTCGTCTGTATCCTGAGAATCTGGAGAATATATACTGTCCGAGGAGTGGTGTCTGTCTCCTATAGAACAGTACAAGTCACTATGAGTCTACAATGATAATAAGATGCAAGTCAATGCATTCTACATAAATCTAGGTCAAGCTAGGCCAAAGTCAACTCTTGGTCAACTCTGGTCAACCCTAGAAGTTAAACTAGGTCAACTAAGTGAAACCTAAGTCAAACAAGTCTATACTAGTCTAACTAGCCTATTTTAGGTCTAACAAGACTAAACAAGTCTAATCTAGGCTCACTAGTCACGCAGACACAACCATAGGCCATAGGCTATACCATGCCTATGAACCAACCATACTCACATAACACATGTCAATATATATATATATATATATATATATATATATATATATATATATATATATATATATATATATATAATATAACACACATATTGATATATTATAATATAACATAGTAATACTCATTAGCATATAGGTTACCTTAATGTATACCACACATATATATAGGATACCTATATATATACAATATGGTAACACACACATAATATAGGATACACATATCGATATTATACAATCTAATATAGAAGTACACCTAAACATATTTACATATATTATCTATATATACACATTAGACAAATGTATATACCTGTATACATGTATGTATATATATATATATATATATATATATATATATATATATATACATGTATACAGGTATATACATTTGTCTAATGTGTATATATAGATAATATATGTAAATATGTTTAGGTGTACTTCTATATTAGATTGTATAATATCGATATGTGTATCCTATATATATATATATATATATATATATATATATATATATATATATATATTGGGATAGGAAGGGAAATGTGGTGTACATGTGTGTGTTAGGCTTGAGAGAAAGTAGAGTGTGTGTTTGTGTGTATCATGAGAGACAATTAGAAAACAGTTGGCTACTAAGAAATCAGTGAGCATTTAGGAGAACAGGAAAACACAGGGAACAGTGAGAAGAAAACAGTGGCATGTTATATCCTGGAAATCAGTCCAGGTAATACAATTAGGAAAAAAATAGTGTAACATATGTGCTCCGGTGTCCAGGAGACAGTGGCATTGACAATGTGAAAGCAGGGATATGATCTCAGGTTTTTAGGAACCAATCCCAGTTAATAGTTTCAATTAGAGGGAAGAAAATCTCAGATATTAGAGATGTATAATCGTTGACAGGAAGGGAAGGGAAATCAGTGAATCTCAGGTTTAACATCTCAATTCAATTTCAGTTAAAGAGGGAAAGGAATCTAGGTATTAGAAATTCAGTCCAATACAGTTTTTAAAAGGAAGGAAAATCAGCATATTAAGATTGAATGAACATTAATTTAACTAGATACCCAAAGTACAAATCAGTCCATTTCGGTATTTAAGAGTGAATCTCAGTTAAGTAAAATGAATCAATGCATTCATTCAAACAGTTTACAGTAAGGAGAATTAAATCTCAGTTCTAAAGAAAGAAAAGAAACCAATTTCCAGTTTCAGCATCTCGAAATCCAACCCAAAGTCTAAATTCTAATTCTCAAACCATAAAGCCCATTTTCGAATGAAATACTACATTAACATATACTAGCAACATGTGGGGACATTAATCAGTGAGAAACAGCAATAGAACAGGGACTAAAAGTTTAGGAAAAATAGAAAAAAACAAGTATCAGTCCTATTTATCAGTTAACATGAATTTAACCCAATTCGAAACCAAAATTCAGATTAAAACCTAATCTAACATGTAAACTAAATCTAACATATATAATACATCATAATTAGGATCTAATTAGCAAATAAAATTACTTAATCAAAACATTTAAACTGAAATCAAAACAGGGAAACAAAATACACTGATACACGCACTGCGCATGCCCCGTGCATGCACGATATCGTATCCGACACGACACGAGAGCTCGTGTCACTCTAGGAATCTCGTGTCAGTCAGTGTCCCAATACGTGTGTCATGTTACACGTGTTCTAGTGTCGTGTGCACAGCCCAAACAGCCCCGAGCAGCAGGACAAGCAACCTGCCCGCGCGCGCGCGTGCAACCGCGTGTCCGTGTGTCCGTGGCGACTCGACACGACACCAAAACGTGCTCAGTGCAACGAAAACACATAAGCGAGGTAAAAACCCTAATTCCTATTCAATTACATTGCTGAAATTAAATCGAAATGCCCTTTGGGGCATTTCGTCAAACACATTCGTATACGAACTGATACGTGTCCGATACGGACACGTATAGGACTCAAAACCTAGGGTTAGCTAGTCCTACAGTTAGATTAGGCCTAGGGCTTCCTAGATATGCAATAAAAACATCATTTCATGGTGTAGATTGGAATTTACCTATAGGTGTGCGATGCTCAAAAAGTCCCAAATGAGAATGGTTTCTCAAGCTTCCAAAACACCCACAAATTGTTTCTTCTCTGTAATTTCTTAATAACAACAGCAAGTACAATAATTTTAGGACCTATTGCAATTGGTTTGGGAAAAAATGAATTAAAATGGAATTTCTAGGATTTAATAAAGATGGAGGCTCACCTCTTTCTAAAACTTGCAATATTCCTAATGGAGGCTAGCCCTAATTTCTAGGAGGGGATTAAATAGGTGGGAATCCCTAGGTTAGTGTGGCCGACCAAGTGGGTTGGGCTAGGGCTAGGTTCCACTAGGTTGGGTTGGGCCTCTAAGGCTAAAATCACAAGTCATGACTTGTGAAACCACAAGCCATTTACTATTCAAATCAATTCCTAATTTCCCTAAATTAAATCTAATTGGTTAATCATCACTAACTTAGGTCAAGCTATGGTTCCATAACCTAACCCAATAGTCATGACCTAGGTTAGCCTCTAGGACAGTCTCCAAAGTCAACATCAGTCAAAGTCTAAAACTAGCACCAAATAAAAAAATACTAAAAACCACATAAAAATTCTAATAATTATAATTAATACTAATAATTCCAAATTAATTCCAAAATTTTAAGAATGATCAAAATACCTTCAAGCTTGAAAAGTGGTAGTGACAGGTGATACAGGGTAGGCCAAAAAATGGATGATTCTAGGAATTCTCATAAATGGGTGATTCAAGGAAGACTCTGTGATCATGAGAGTACATGTCACAAGTGATCAATGAACCATAAAGTATAGTGATACACCATATAAGTGAAACGCACATAACATGTAGTATCCGATGCTCCCTGAGGGGATAACATCTCAAGAAGGGATCCATATAGTACTAATCCGTGTGACCAACGTGACAGTATCAAGTAAAGTAATTTAAAGCAGGAGAATAATTCTAAACAGGATATAAAATGATCAGAGAATGTACTCGCCTGCTATCTGAGTGTCCGGATGAAATGTACTGTCCGAGGAGGGGTATCTGGCTCCTAATCAGAACAACACAAGTCACAACAAGTCTAAAATAAGGAAATAGACTGCTACAATGCATCTACATGAAGTTTGGGGTCAATCTAGGCTAAAGTCAACCTTTGGTCAACTCTGGTCAACTCTAACAGTCAAACTAGGTCAATTCTAGTCTAATTAAGTCAAACTAGGTCAAACGAGGTTAAACTTGATCAAACTAGTCTAGGTTGGTCAAACCTAGGCTTAACAAGTCAATTCTAGGTCAACTAACTAAATACTACACAAGTCACCTATCCTAGTGATACACACATGCTATAGTCCAAATACCTAGGCCATAGGCCAAATACCTATAGGCTAATGAAATCCTACCTCATAACCTACTACACATTACACATAGGCTGGTAACTATTTACCCACAATATATATATATATATATATATATATATATATATATATATATATATATATATATATATATATATATATATATAATTACACATACATGTAGATTAGGAAATATCTATATACATATATATACATAAGTTTGTGTGGATTATACATAGGAATGTGAGGGAATCATATGTGTGTGTAGTGTAGAGTGAATGAGTGTGAGGGAAAAACTGGAATTAGGATTGTGTGTGAATGCTTGTGTGTGTGAGAGTGTATGAGTACATGTAGGGTGTGTGTACTAATTTGTATGTGACAGCAAGTGAAGGAAATGTGAGAGGAACTAATGTGAATGATTGTGTGTGTGAGTGTGTAATGTATGTGTGAGTGACTGTTATGGTGTGAGGGAATGTGAGGAAAACCTGGAATTCAAATGTGTGTGTGTGTTAGAGTGTTCTCAGGTGGGGGTGTGAAGAGGGTACAGTTCAGTTTTTTCTGAACTGATAACAGGAAAACCAAACTCAATTCCCAAATCACAAACCCATTGCAAAAACAAAATCAAAACTAACCTAACAATTAACTATTAGTTAACAATTATGTGGGTAACTAATCTAACAGTATAACATCACAAAACAAAGAGGAAAATGAAATCCAAATTTCAGAATTACAAAACCCACAGCGGTATCAGTGAGGTATCCTAGCTCAAGAGGAATTCGAAAATTCGAATTCAAAAACACATCAACATGCCAAACCAAGCGTTGGTAATTAATATCAAACATGTGAGGGTACTATAGAGTGCATACGTGTCCAAGAATTGGATACGAATCGTGTCCAAACAGCACATGATCACAGACACGATAAAGTGCACGAATAATTGTCGTGCACGCGTGCACACGCCCCTAGCTCTCGACACAGTGCAAACCAATTCTCGTACTCGTGCATGGGGGTACGCCTAGGGTAGGTCTTCGTGTCCCATACCCTGTATCGTATCTATAGGTGTCGTGTCCAGAGTTTTAGAGCCGTATCCGATGCCCAAAATTACACGTGCACAGTGCTAAGGAATCCCTTGCGGGGTCAAGTGTGTGTCCGACACGACACAAGAGCGTCTCCAACTTGGAGGACCTCCTGTCAGTCATTGCCCCTTGTCCCATGCCAAGTGGCATTACCTGAGTCGCCGTGTCCAACGAGTACGACCCTTCGAGTAACAGGGCAGTGCGTGCGATGTCAGAACAACGTGTTCATGTCCGGATCCCGACACGACACGACACTAAATCAAGATCAGTCGAATAAAAATGCCTAAGCCATCTCTAGATCTACACACTATGCAAAAATATTTTGAAAATAGCAACATTAAATCCTTTGAGACATTTCCACAAACACCTAAGTATCATGTCGGATACGTGTCCAATACGGACACGAAATGAGTCCACCAAGACACAAAATGATTTCTACAGTTAGGGGACTCCTAGGCCTGGGCTAAAATGCAATAATAACAGCAATTTCAATAAGTTTTGACGGAATTACCTATAGGTGTCAAAAACCAAAGAAAGCTTTAAATGGGGGGTTCCTCCTTGCTAGCCAACTCTCCTAAATTATCCACAAACTGAGATTATCCTCCATGAACAGTAAGAGGAAGACAATTAGAATCTAATGCAATTGGTTTGAAAGAAAAAGGAATTAAATTGGATTTTCTATGAATTTCTAAAGGTGGAGCATACCCTCTTTCCAAATGTGAACTTTCTACAAGAGGCTAACCTAATGGAAGAGATTACTTATAGGGAAAATCCCTAGATGGGCTGGCCGGCCATGCTAGGGTTAGGGTTAGGTTTATATGGTGTTGGGCTTGGGCCTCTATGGGCTTAAGTCATTAATCATGAGTTGCAAAGTCATAAGCCATTAATCTATTCTCTATTCAAATTCCTATTTCCAAATTGATTTTAATGACTAGAATATGGTTAACTTAATCAAACTAGGGTTTCATAATCTAACCAAGCCACTAAAACTAGGGTTAGCTTCTAGGTTAGGCTCCAAAGTCAACACTAGTCAAAGTCTAGAATAACCCCTAATTAAATTATACCAAAAATCATATAAATTCTAATAAATCTCAATAATTCACAATAATTCCAAATAAATCCAAAAAATTCAAAAATGACCAAAATACCCTCAACTAGAAATATGATAGTGACAAGTCGGGAGATCAGATTGGTTGGCAGTCTGTAAGACTAAATTTCGGAATACCTTCGATATCGACGAGATAGCTTATCAGGAAGACGAACTACCACTTATTATAAACATTATCGATATGGAATCAACAGAAGTTCCTCATGACATATTTCATCAATTGGAAGAGGTAGAAGTATCGGAAGAGAAAGAGGAAGTTGATAGAAGTGAAGAGGAAGAGGAAGAGGAACAAGATGAATTTTCAGAAGAGGATTGAATATGTAATGCCCTGCTCCGTACGAGGCATTTGGTTGGCTTGTTAGATACTATCAGAATGTTAGACCGTGACTTATGTTGGAAATCAGGAGAATTGAGACTGATGTAGTCTCTCTCAGCCGGCTAGACGGAATGTGTATTAGAACGTGGCTCGCTGGTGGAGCTACGCTTAGTGGAATTATGTGTGATCGGAACAGGAAGACAATTTTTATGCAAGTGAGTGGAACTATCCTTCCTCCTCCTTACTCCTTCATGCTTAATAAAATAGGGTTTTGAAATGCTATGAGTATGTCCCTAATGTCTCTTTTTTTGAATGTTGAATAATTGTGATGTAATGCTTTAGTTGCTAAATCGTTAGAGATGAATATGCTGGAAATCATTGAATGAATAACACATGAACTTTGAATTGCTGAACGAATCACACTTGAACTGCTAATGTGATGATGCCTGAGAATGAATTGATAATGTCCCTGATGCTTAACGTTGTCGGAACGAGTAGAACACTTGAATAATGAGACGCCTCATGAATGGTAGAATAAGAAGAGAACAGGCTATGCTATTGACCCAATGATCCAAATAAAATAATAGAATCATGTACCTTCTATATAACTGTTGATGTTGCTTGTTTTAATATAAGCAATGAAATGAATAATATTGTCCCTATAAAATGAAATGCTACATGTTCCTTGAGAAATGAATAATGTGAGAATGCTTTAATGTATCTGAGTTGATGGAATAAGAAATGAATGATTGGAAACAATGAGAATTGATGAGTCTTGGGATCGTTTAGATCACCAAGTAAAATGATGGTAATATTGAGAATGAACAAGTCATTGAACATGACTTGAATGAGATGAATGGTGATGCACTATTGCCTGTACTTATTTCAATATTTCACCATGCATTTTATGTTCAGATCGAGTCGGACACGCATTCGCATGGTCATAGGACAACTTATGCATTAGAGATGGGGATATATTTTTTCGGACGGTACAGCTGTATGATAGGGCAACCGATCCGGCCTAGGAGGAAACATTGGCGTGCCAGTAGGGGCATGGGTTTTGCGAGGCATCCTTTGGGGCTAGTTACCTTCTCTGGAGTCATCACGTTACCGATAAAGACCTATATGTCAACGTCCGTATGGTTAAACAATACCAGTAACCATGTAATCCGGATGCACTCTAATGAATGTTTTATGCAGGCATAGAAAGTATATCTGGTAACCTGTATTTGATGCAGGTATGAGGGAGTTGGCTATCGGTAAGTAATCACTTAAATGTGATATACTCAATATATGTGTTGGTTTAACTTGCGTGCTTAACGTGCCAAGTAAATGATGATGTGTGTAGTCTTTCACTATGAGAATCTACTTAACATGTTAAATTCAGTATGCTTGCAAGATGCCTTACTATAAACATTGCTCAATCATAACATACATGCTAAGTGACACTTTCTATGAGAATTTTCATAACATGTTCAGGATGTTAGAACCATTGATGCCTCAATGATGCCTTTTCATGATAACACCAAGTATGCTTTAATGATACCTTCATATGAACGCTATTAAGAATGTGTTTACGTGTTTCACTATGAATATTGCCCATGAATTGCAAACTGATGCTAGGCCCCACTAGAAAGATCACTCTAATAAATGCTTGCTAAATTGACTAGTTAGTGTTGGTTTAGGCGAGTGGATTGGATTCTGCTCGCCAGTACATAGATGATGTGCTGACCCACTTTTTATGGACAGGTGCTCGTGCTTGGAATATTTTGACACGAAGATTGGCTTGATCGGTCCCGCGACATCGAATATTTTTTGGGCATATAGAAGCTCTCCTTATACAAGATGATGTCTTCTGTTTATAAAGGACATAATGTATGGAACATTGTAATCAATTGTACCAGTGAGTTGTAAGCCAAGTTGGTATATCGAGTTGTAATCTAATGTATAAAATGTAAGCTTTATAGCATTATTCAGTTGGCTTTCAATGTAAAGTGAGAAGTGTTGTAAGCATTGTACTTTAATACAAGTCTTGTACTTTTCTTCAATTATCAATAAAGAGAACAAAGTTCTGTATATCTCTGTGTGACTTTAAGTTATCCTTTTATCTCCGCTGCTAAAAAAAGTAATATATTTCTACTCAATAAGAAAGATTGTCCTCGTCAACTTCAATTTGTCTGTTTCTGCCGTAGCGATGTGCTCCTATTCGAAGATTATTGATTATGTACCATCTTTGCCTTGTACAAGTGTAATATCAGACTTGTACGACATCACGCCCAAGCGAGGACGATCGATTCCAAGAGATAAATATGTGAAAATATGACTCTACGAATCGGGACGTGACAAATTGGTATCAGAGCCAGGTTTTACGTCATTGGTCTCTTCTTTGATTCATTTTAAATCAAAGTTGCATCGACGATTAACCAAAGTTGCTTTTGTAATTAAATCAAAGATTGCTTCCGCGATTATGTTGTTGTTGTTTGTAATTATCCTATGTTGTTTGTGTCTGAAAGTCCGTTGACCCTCTTGGCTGCTCACTGGATGTTCCATACAATAAGTCTATATACATTATGATGCCCCTGAATGAATGATTGTTGTTTGTTTGGACACAAATAACCCAACAATGACTCGATGCCATAGTATACTATATTATGAATACTGTTTGGAATGTGGGAATAAAGAAAAGTAGCTAGGTATGCTGTAACAAGTTGAGAATTGCATGTGACGTTGGAAAAGAATTGTGGATGGGGTAATTGATGGATGAGTTCAACGGAACTGGTGAGTTGACTCATGTGTGTTGGCTAGTGCTTTTGAGACCCTAAGAATGTTGGCTTGTGATATTAAGACCCCGGGATGTTGGTTAAGTGTTGTGATCATTATAGATCACGAATGTACGAAATAGATTTGAGTTGGTATTGTTTGGGAATGGCTTCATTTCTGAGTGGTATATTGCCTCTACCACCTCAGAACTAGATGTATGTTGACCCTTTCCATCGGATAGAAATAAGACTATCTATGGATAATGGGTAGTGCCGAGACTTAGCTGGGAGTCATGTGTTGTTGCAAAGATGACTCAAGTGTCCCTTGACAGTGATGTTATGTTGGGTAGCAAGATTGTCGGAAATTGTAATCGGTATCAAATGTGGCTAATACAAGTTGGTCGCTAAGCTGAAAGTTTTGGAAATATTGTCGGTAACCCAAAGTAATATTAGAAATCTGTACTTTGACCCTAAGGTGTAATAGATATTAATCTATCTTGATCACCAAAGGATAGTCACTGCATATGTGCTTGTATGCTGAGGAATTGAATTGTACTAGAAAAGTAACAAGTAGCAACCCTGAATATTTGTGTTGCATAGAGAATGGTTAATTGATACATGAATTATCGAATTGAATGGAATGAACTACTCGTCCCTTAAAGTAGGGAATTTTAAGAATGTCTGTATGAGATTTTGATGGCTGGGAAATAAATAAGATTTAGAATCACGAAATATATTGGATAGTGTCGGTGGATGGTGTGATTTATAGATTGCTGGCTTATGACTTAGTGGTGTGACTTCGTCATATAGACCGAATAGTATGATTCCATGGTTATGTTAAGATTATCGAAATCGATGACCCTTGAATATTTAGCCTTGGCTTATGGGTTCGTGTGGGTACAAAGAAATTGGAATAGAAATTGAATAATTGGGAATTTACTTGATGGATTATTAAAACGAGGAGAATCATATGTCAGGTCGAGATTTGACCGTAATGTTGCTAGATCGAACTTAGTCGATCGTTGGATAAGTATAAAATGAGCCTATGTGGAAATTATTTCCTTGAGTAGACCCTGGATAGATAGACTTGACCCTAGCGACCAGTTCACGACTTACCAATTATTGGCGTAGTCGACAATGGCGATTAGTTATTCAAACTTAGTTGATACCCATAGGTTTGGATAGAGTTCCTTAGAACTGTCGGTTGCTAGTTGGCCCTAAGAATAAGAAACTAGTATAATCCTAGTAGCCGTCCACTCTAGGAAAGTCACCTGAATGATTAAGTTTAGCTATCAGTGTAGCTAACCTTAGTGATTGATTGAATAATAGGTGACCAGATGATTGGAGACCCATAGGATGACCTTGTGGCATTGAATGAGAGATGGTGGTGATGAGTATTGACCTAAGGAAATGTATGCTTCAACTTGTGCCTTGGAGATGTTTGACCGGTATCTATAGTTGGATAGCTTGGTTAACCTTGGCTGTTGCATATAATTCTACCCTGACTCGGGTAATCGATAGTGAGTGACGTCGGATTGTATCTTTTATAAAAGATAAATTGCCTCGGTGAAAAGTATTGTTGGATTGGAAAGGAATATGATTGCATGTTGTGAACACTTGATATGATTGGCTCTAAGTAGGACCCTTGACCGAATGTTAGAAATATTATGCTTGGATAGAGAGCTTACCCGAGTTGTCCCTAATGTTAAGTGTTATGGCCTGGAAGATAGTGATTGTGGCAAGTGAATGAAGTAATAAGTCAATTGAAATGATGCTAAGTCGGATTTCGAAAAGAGCGTTATACCGTGGCTTATTGAATCGTACTAACATGAAAGTTGGTTGAAGTACATATGTTTTGGGGACGCCTAAAATATGTGTACGGATCCAGCCGAAGTGATAGGTTGCGACTGAGATAACATTATGGGAAGAGTTTATCAAACTAGTATGGACTTTGGCTGAAATGTATATGTTTTGGGGACACCTAAAATATTTATACGGATCCAAACGAAGTGATATGTTGCGACTAAGATAGAAATACAAGAAAAATGTTGGTGAATCAATGAGAAGCTACAAGTAATTGAAAAAGAGAAAGACATATCGAATCGTTGATGGATTAAAGTGGTATAGTCGGGTAGCTATTTCGAAATGGACGAGTGTGATGAACTGAATATTGAATTGAAACTGAATGAATAACTCGTTGTGACCAAGTGAATCTAGTAGATGAGTTGTTTCCTTAAGTTTCAAGGACAAAACTTTTTTTGAGTGGTATATTATGTAATGCCCCGCTCCGTACGAGGCATTTGGTTGGTTTGTTAGATGCTATCAGAATGTTGGACCTTGACTTATGTTGGGAATAAGAAGAATTGAGACAGATGTAGTCTCTCTCAGCCGGCTAGACAGAATGGGTATTAGAACGTGACTCGCTGGTGGAGCTACGCTTAGTGGAATTATGTGTGATCAGAACAGGAAGACCCTTTTTATGCAAGTGAGTGGAACTATCTTTCCTCCTCCTTACTCCTTCATGCTTAATAAAATGGGGTATTGAAATGCTATGAATATGTCCCTAATGTCTCTTTTCTTGAATGTTGAATAATTATGATGCAATGCTTTAGTTGCTAAATCGATAAAGATTTATATGCTGGAAATCATTGAATGAATAACACATGAACTTTGAATTGTTGAACGAATCACACTTGAACTGCTAATGTGATGATGCCTGAGAATGAATTGATAATGTCTCTGATGCTTAAGGTTGTCGGAACGAGTAGAACACTTGAATAATGAGATGCCTCGTGAATGATAGAACAAGATGAGAACTGGCTATGCTATCAACCTAATAATCTAAATAAAATAATAGAATCATGTACCTTTTGCATAACTATTGATGTTTCCTGTTTTAATATAAGCAATAAAATGAATGATATTGTCCCTATGAAATGAAATGCTACACGTTCCTTGAGAAATGAATAATGTAAGAATGCTTCAATATATCTGAGTTGATGGAACAAGAAATGAATGATTGGAAACAATAAGAATTGATGAGGCTTGGGATCGTTGAGATCACCAAGTGAAATGATGGTAATATTAAGAATGAATAAGTCATTGAACATGAGATGAATGAGATGAATGATGAAGCACTATTGCCTGTACTTATTTCAATATTTTACCATGCATTTTATATTCACGATCGAGTCGGACACGCATTCGCATGGTCATATGACAACTTATGCATAAGAGATGGGTATATGTTTTCTCGGACGGTACCCCTGAATGATAGGGTGATCGATCTGGCCTAGGAGGAAACATTGGCGTGCCCGTAGGGGCACGGGTTTTGCGAGGCATTCTTTGGGCTAGCTACCTTCTCTGGAGTTATCACAATACCGATGAAGACCTATATGGCAACGTCCGTATGGTTAAACAACACCAGTGACGATGTAGTCAGGATGCACGCTAATGAATGTTTTGTGCAGGCAGAGTAAGTATATCTGTTAACCTGTATTTGATGCAAGCACGAGGGTGTAGCTCTCCTTCCCAAAAATTTTGAATTATTTTTATTTATTATTTAATTGTTTTAAATAGAGATTTTAGAATGTTATAAATAATTAATTAGTTAATTATTACGATAGAGAGCTTTAATCATGATTAAATTTGGAGTACAAGGTAACCAGAAATCGTGGCACGGATAATGCAGTGGCGTGCCTTGACTAGTGTATTAGCCATGCCAGGGAAGACCGAGCCATAATGATGTCCTAACTAGGAAAACCAGGCTAAGTTGTAACATGACCCTATAAATAATCTAATTATTTAATTATTATTGATTATTGACTTGTAGGAGATCCGGTTGTACCAATTTAGTTCGGACTGGACCAGAACCAAATCCAAGCTCATGTAGTCGAGTAGTGAGTCCAGAGAAGTTCATATAGATGTATATATTTACTATTATTATATTGGTATTCATGTTTTGGTCTAGAAAGTATATTATTATTATATTGTTTAAATACATTAAATACGTTATTTCTATTTAAATGATATTTTACTTCGAAAATGGGATGACGACTTCCTTAGAATAACATTTTAGTTTTAGGAATTTTATGTTACGAATACTTATGTGTATAAGTGGTACGTACGCATTAGGCTTTGTACAGATATTTATAAATCAATAGAGTTTATCTATATGAATATTAGTAAATATATTAACATATTATATATATATATATATATATATATATATATATATATATATATATATATATATATATATATATATATATTGATATACATATTTTTTAATAAATTATGCATATATATATAAATATATAATTATATAGGCATATAAATTATATTTAGAATTTATTAATGTATATACATATATACATGTCATATATATATATATATATATATATATATATATATATATATATATATATATATATATATATATATATATATATATATATATATATATATATATATATATATATATATATATATATATATTGATATACATAAGTAGAAATAAATTATATGCATATATATATAAATATATAATTATATAGGCATATAAATTATATTTAGTATTTATTAATGTATATACATATATACATGTCATATATATATATATATATATATATATATATATATATATATATATATATATATATATATATATATATGGAGGAAGGATAGGCATCCCCGCACTTTTTGCATCCCCATGCATCCCTCCTATTTACACCGTTAGATGGTGCTTTAAGTCATCTAATCTTAACCGTTGATTTACCAATGGTTAAGATTAGATAACTTAAAGCACATCTAACGGATGTGAACATGGGATGCATGGGGATGCAAAAAGTACAGGGATGCCTATCCTTCCTCATATATATATATATATATATATATATATATATATATATATATATATATATATATATATATATATATATATTGTAAAATCCCTAAAATTTCTACTATTTTTTATTTTATTAAATTTAGTACTGATTTAAAAATTTTGTAATATACGTCGCGTAGTCGTATTATACGTCGCGCACGACCTTTTATTTCTTTTTCGAATTTGCTCGACGAGTGCGAATATGTGCGAGCGTACATATTTTAGAAAAATAATTTTTCTATTTTATTACACTTTCAAAATATTATATAGAATTATTATTCTTGCTATAAAAGGTCTATTATTTTTAGCAGTTATTAATAATAAATAATATTCTTCGTGCAAAAATATTTATTTCATAAATATTTTATTAAGTTTATTTTTAAATAATAAGGTATTTTCGAAATTATTATAATAGCATTTTTGGGAAACATATTTCAAAATTATTGTGGCGATTTAAACCTTGATTTAAAATTTTGGATTTATTTAAATAGTTAAGTATTTGAAATTTGATTTATCCTATTCGATTTTAAATTAAAATTTAATTTCATTTAAATTAGATATGGATTTGGAGTTGGATTTGATTGCTTTTAAATTAAATTAGAAAATATCTAAATTGGGTTTTAAATCTAATCCTAATCCTTATCTTAATGGGAAATTCCCACATCCTATAAATAGGCAGGTACTCCTCCATAAACTTTTATCCTCCACAAATTCCTCCACAAAATTTCTACAAAGTGTACGTGCCTCGTGTCTGTGTCCATCTCTTCCGTGTCAGCCGTGACGGCCTCGGGTTCGACCCCGGGTGACTCTCTTATTCCAATTCTTGTACAAGTATATTTATTCTTTCGTGTCGACAACCCCGACACCATTAAATTCTAAATCCTAGCTATCCCTAGTCCTCATCCTAACCCCATCCATCGACACCCGCGTCTGACTACCACGACCTTGCCACCAAGGCCAGCCACCACCCAAACTCGTCGTAACCACCCCAACCGCAACCAACGCCACCACTTTCACCTTCCTCCTGCCACCATACTACTGGCCACCTACCGCCACGCTCGCCCCATCTCAGCCGCGACTCTGGCCCAACCGCACCACAGACCCCGACCAGCGTCGACCACCTAACCTAGCCATGCTCGCCGCCACTACATACCATCTACCACCACAACTACCGCCATACTCCTTCCGGCACCCCGTCGTGCCGCCACCAGAAAGTCCCCACCAATAAATAAAAATAAAACACATGACCGACACCATCGCCGGAAATCAGACCCCTTACCTCGACCCAGGCGAGCGCTCCGCCGCCGGCGTGCCCTCGTCGCGCAGCTCCGCCCTCCGCCACTCTTCCTGAACCCTCCCGCAGCCTTGGATCCTCCTTCGCCTCGAGTCTCCCGACCGACGAGCCCGACCAGTCTCACCTAGCCGTCCTCATGCGCCGAGCCCAGCCCCGAACCCCTCTCCGCTAGACCACCGTCAGCCAAGAGGTCGCCCATCTTCCGGCGCCCCACCACGAAAAGATCCCCACCGCCTGGACGTTCCCAGTGGCGCCTCGACCACCTCCGGAATAGCCCGTCACCGGCGTGCTCCTTCCGTCGCACAGTCGATCTCCTCCGGCGACGCCCCCAAACACCGTTCCTCCGACCGCCCTTGCCACAGAGCCCGGCCGAAACCCTTTTTTTCCCCTGCGCCTCCGAGCCGTCACCGACAATGGCCTCGCGCTGATCCCCGCAGTGCCGGAGCAGCCGCCGCTTCTCCCAACTACTCCGTGCGCCCACTCCCTCTCTCTCCTCCGCCCGAGCCTCAGTTCTCTCCTGCTCTTCCACTTCCTCTCTCCTCCGTGCTCAGCGCGCACCGCCTTCCCCCACGGCCGGCGACTCCGCCCTCTTTCCCTCCGGTTCCCTCCACCTAATCTCCCTCTCTACTACTCTCTCTCTCCCCACGCATTCTTTTTTACTCTAAGCTTTTTTTTTGGAGCAGACTATGCTAAGTGTTAAAATATCTTAGATTATTATTATTATTATTATTTTTATATTATCATTTATTAGTACAGTTACTATTATTATTATATCATTTATTATTATTATTAGTACAGTTATTATTATTATTATTATTATTATTATTATCATTTTTAATAGGTATTAATATTAATGTTAGCTATTTATTTCATTCTCTTTCCTATTTTTATTTGTATCTACTTATTAATGCAAACCTATATACAGTCACATAACATTAGTATTATATCTTGTAGATATTTTCTATTATAAAATATAATATGTGTACAGATTTTTATATGATTAGTCAGTAGTATTATTACTTTATTACTATATTATTGATATTAAAATTTTGAAACGATTTCGTAATAAAATATATTATTGAGGGTTGACCTTATATGTAAACAAAAATTTATTTCAAGGCATAATTATATTATTATTTTATGGTACTTTATCTGTAGCTTTTTCCAACAAATTTTATTTTGACAAAAATTTGGTTTCCCTTAAAATGGTTTTAATATATATTCAAGGATTAACTAAAAACTACTTGTAAATAACAATATATATATATATATATATATATATATATATATATATATATATATATATATATATATATATATATATATATATATATATATATATATATATATATATATATATATATAGGATTATAAATAGCTTTCTAAAACCGTATATATATTATTTATCTAAAAATTTCTTCGATTATCGTCCAGCCCATGACCAATCCCAATCTTTCTATTCCTTTGCCAATTCTTCCTTCCACCTATCGACCCTAGCTAATTTGACACTTCTGGACCCAATGGAACTGTCCGTGCCACCGACCGAGGTCACCTCGCATAGTTGCTATATCGAAGTTGCAGATCGTGTCACCTTGATCATCGCGACACACCAGACGTCCTACCCGGCAAGACACCTTGCCATTTGCTGTCTATTTATTTTAGCTCATATTTCATGCATTATTTATTTTTTTATGCAAAATAAACTGTGATACATGGCATAACCTGTTAGAACTTACTGTTCATTTATATTTCCTGCTATGTATTATTTTTCTCACATTAAGCCTAGATTTAAGGGACACCTTGTGTGTTGCATTCATTGGCCTTGACACGTTGTAACACGAAGTTGTGTGTCGCATATAGGACACGGAAGTGCGTGATTGACTGGCCACCAATACGTGCGATAGAAATAACCGCTAATAGAGATTGTATGTTAGTTTGTGTAACACCCAAATTCTGAATACGTATTTTTGGTTAAGCCTGCTTGTATCATGGACCTGTATTTTATTTTCTTAGATTCTGGCCTGTAATTGTATTTTTGGCTCGACTTGCAGATTTTGGGTTTTCTCGTAAAGTTGGTTTTGACTTGGCTTGGTTTTATTTTTGTGGAGAGGTTTTGGTTTGGTTTGGTTTATCATGAGAGGAGCACTTTAACCTACACTCCACCCTCAACACAACACAACCCACCTCCATTTAATCCCACCTAACTTTTCTCTCTCCTCTTTATTTTTTCATTTACTTCTCCATCTCCTTCTTCTTCCTTCCTCTACATAACTCACCAACACCCATAGGCAAGTGCACCTTGCCACTACATGAAAACCACTTTTTATTTGTCCAATAGCTAGATTAGGCCATGGAGATTAACTTTAGAACTTGGCATTTTGTGATTTGGAGTTTCCATTGTTCTAGATCTAGGTTTTTACTATTTTCGGATTTGCATGATTTTGATCTATTTAACTTGGATTTTAGTTTGTTTTGATGCTTCCATGTGGAAGAGAATTCAATTTTACTCAAGTTAGAGCTTTGAAAATCTAAATTTCGTTTTGATTTGATCAAGTTATGAAGTTTTGAACTTTGGAGTTCTTGGAGTCTTCTTCTCGGCCTGGAGAAGAAGGCAGCAGCCTGCGCTCTTTAGCGCAGTACTGGATTGCGCATCCCCCTTGGCCAGCGCTCTTTAGCGCAGCGCCGACCGCGCAGCTTGCCTCTTGGCGAACTGCGCTCAACCCGAGTGAGCATGGATTCTTACGCAGTCTGTTCATGCGCAGTCCACTTCTGCGCAATCCATCCATGCGCAGTCCGTCCCTGCACAATCTGACCCTGCGCCATCTATTCCTGTGCAACCTGATCCTGCGCAATCCATTCCTGCGCAATCTATTCCTGCGCAACCTGATCCTGCGTAATCCATCTGCTGCGCCATCCACTCTTGCGCAGTTGATATCCTGTGCAGCTCACCCCTGCGCAGCTCACCCCTGCGCAGTTGGCCCCTGGCGCACTTGACTCCTGCGCAACCCGACCCCAGAGACCCTTGCGCAATTTGTCCAATCATGGATATTTGGTTTAAGCTTGGCTCTTCTATAGTCCTGTATATTGATATTTTATTAGATATTTCACGCCCTTTTTATATCCTTACGCCTTTTGTCATGAACTTGATTTTACTTAATATGTTTGGAATGGCTATTGTAAATGGCATGGTATGACAAGGAACTAGCATAACACGACAGTGACCCGTAGTGGTGTACTCCTGACATGACCAACCTGACATGATAGTGGCCCGTCGTGGCGCGCTCTTGACAAGTACCCTGACATGATTAATCTTGATACTTGATAACTTGATAGTGGCCCGTGGCGGCGCACTCTTGACATGTACCTGACCTGACTTGACTTGACTTATACTTGACTTGACTTGTAACTTGTAATCCTGACTTGACTTGATGCTGTTGTGACGGCTAACTTGACTCGTATAATCTACTTGACACCGTGGGTGTTCCTGCTTGCTTGCTTGTGCAATCCGCTTGTCTTGTCTTACATCATGTCTAGGACGTAACTTCCTGGTTCCTACGGTCAGGGATTCATACTGAATATGGATCAGGCTAATGACTAGATCAAAGTATAGTTCATGGAGAATTTCCAGTCACAGGCAATCTTGTTATCTGGGCGCTCTTAATTGGACTTGTAGCTTGCCGACGAGTAGAGCACATTTCCAGCACACCGTCGCGTGTTGCACCCTCTAAGTCACCTAAGGGTACATTTGTCTCCCGGACGATGTACCCACCTACACTCTCAACCCGCGGAAGGATAACTGGATAGTCTGCAGGGCTTGGGACTGGGAAATTCTCACTTGCATCTTGTTAGTAATTTGGCTTGTGATAATCCTAGTTAGTTAAGTAGTAAGCCGTAGTACTTGCTTGGCCGTGATTGATTGGATGGAGTCTAGTCCCGCTTGTCCTGTCCTGATCCTGTACAAGGTTATGACATGACATGACTACTCGTGTTTTACCTTAATCATGACTAATAATAGGTCCTAATTTCTTGTAGTTTATCTTGCCGATAAATGGTGGGAGAAACCAAGTTTCGTTCAGACGAAGGGTTACAACCCCGGTTCTTGTTCGGTTTACGGGTTGTAACCTGGTTATCTGAAGAGTCCCATGGTTATCTCATCGTATATCACCTGCCAGGTTTCTCCTCAATAATTGTCTTTATTATGTATTTATTTTCTTATGTTCTGATATGCTGGCTTTTGTTCTTATTTTGTGGCCTCCTTTGTGGCACTTGCTCTTTCTGGAGTTTGATCCAGCTGGTTTTGTATGGCCAGATTTTGGAGCAGCACCCGATGATCTACCGAACCTCCAGCTCGATGGTGGCGACTAGAAGAAACCCGGGCTACGAGTGGGTTTTCTATTTTGTTTCGCTCATTCTATTGTAAAATTATTCTTTTGAGGCGTTTAGCCGACGAGCACCTGTTAGCTCGATGCACTTTACTTACTGTCTGCCTACGGGCTGTAAACATGATTAACAAATCCTAGGGTTGATCATGTATGACTTAACTCTTGCTAGTCCTAGCATTTTGTACGACTAGCTTCATGATCAGCTGATATGTAATATTTGGGACGCCTTTTATTGTATATTTGGTGGTCAAACATCTTGTGATTATATTACTTGCTTAAGATTAAGACAATAGGCTTGACCTTAAGAGACTGTTGGCTTGTAGTAAACCCTCATATCTAGACAGCCGTGACCGTATAGCGAGGTGGATGCTATTTCGATATACGTAGCTGGCTATGTGCACCCCCGCTCTTCAGTATTCTGGTTCTGGGGCGTGACATGGTTTAAGTGGTGGCCCATGCAGGTCTTGGCATTCAAGAAATGTGAGGGTTTACCGAATAGATGTCTCAATCAATATTCGTCCTTGATCTCTGCTCGTATCTTCAAATCCCTGAGAATCTCGACCTGATCACATTGCTTGTATCATTGATCTGTCCTGGTCCTTCCTTATTATTTTCCCTGTGTCGTCTTCTTCAGCGGCACTGTACCTGACCCTGCCGATCAGCAAGGTGGAGCACCTCCCGTGGATCAGCAGCCTGGAGATCAAGCCCAATACTCCGGAGTAGCCTCCCGAGTCATACCTACTGGAGGAGAGCCGCCAGTTCAGCCAGTCCAGCCTGCAGAGCCTGATGATGGCACTTTGGTAGGTCTCATCAGATCATTGTTAGCTTTCCAAGATCGCTGAGGAGATGCCTTGCACCAGGCAGTGGAAGATGCTCTGAACAGAGGCGGTCATCCAAGGAATAGTGCAGCGAACAGTTTCAAGTGCCTGAACCCTCCATTCTTCGACGGCAGCGAAGATGCTATTGCAGCTGATGCATGGCTCCAGGATACTGAAGTCATTCTAGAGGCAGCCAAGACCCCGGAGGACGAGAAGGTGGCCGTGGTTCGTTTACAGTTATTGGATCTTGCCCGCAGCTGGTGGGCAGCACAGGCCATGGGATTAGTGGCCCCAATTCCATGGGCACTATTCAGAAAGAGATTCCAGACTAAGTACTTCGATGCGGTGGCTCGGTACGATCTACAGACCAAGTTCACCAATCTGAAGCAAGGAGGCAGGACGGTCGATGGATATGCGGCCGAGTTCTCCAGGCTTAGTCGGTTTGCTCCCACTTTGGTGGCGACCGAGTTTGATAGAGCCCCGCGGTTCCAGCAAGGGCTCCACCTCGAGATTTTGTTAGCAGTGGAACAGTTTGAACATCAGACTTTTGATACAGTATTGAGGGCAGCCAGGAGGCACGAGTATACCTTCCACAGGATCGTGGACAGGACCGGAGGTCGGAAGCGATCTCACGGCCAGATGACCCAGTCGAAAGCACCAGCCCCAGCAGTCAGGGCCTTGACAATTGGAACTCCGAGGCAGGCGGCCTCAGTGACGTCGGTCACGTTCCCTCAGCAACAGAAGCAGAAGCAGTCTTCCGCAATGGGCTGCACTCATTGTGGGAAGCCAGGACACGTTGTTTCAGAGTGTCGCAGAGCACAGGGATTGTGCTTGGCTTGTGGAGCACTGGACCACATGATAGGGTCCTGTCCGAAAAGAGCCGGTCCCTCCTCGTCGGCCCAGACTAGTCCTTCGGTAAGAGGACCAGCACCAGTACAGCAGCAACAGCAGTATCCATTGCCGAGGCCATTGCCGCCTCAGGCCCAAGTGTTTCAGCAGCAGTACCAGCCTCCGAGGCCATTGCCGCCTCAGACTCAAGCCTTCCAGCAACAGAGGCCTCAGCAGTTCGCCCAGGCCCAGGCCCAGATCCAGAATCGGCAGAGAGGTATCTGTGTCCTATTGTCTTGCTTTCCGCCGTTGTTATGCGGGATACGTGTCATTATTTCATGTGTCCTAATTACAACGGTATATCCCGGGCCCGAGCCATGTCCAAGATCATTCGAAAACGGTTATTGGTACCAACCTTTTCGTATGAGGAGAGGCCCGCGTCCCTGTTTGACCAAGGGGAGAGACCTCAAGCGCAAGACTATCAGTTTAGTTCATGTTGCTTGAGTTCATCGCTCCTTGGGAGAGTCAAACGTGGGAGCGTGAGGATGACATCCGATCGCGATATCCCTACCTGTTTGACTCATAAGGTGTAATATCTTCCTTATGGCTTATGCCTTCCGTCCTTGCATGCATACGTGATTGTTTGATTGACTGCTTAGTATAGCATGCATGTGAATAGTATGACTTGTCCTTGTCTCTCTAGCTCCTTGATTAAATTCCGAGGACGGAATTCTTTTAAGGTGGGTAGAGTATAACACCCATATTCTGAATACGTATTTTTGATTAAGCCTGCATGTATCATGGACCTGTATTTTATTTTCTCAGATTCTGGCCTGTAATTGTATTTCTGGCTCGACTTGCAGATTTTGGGTTTTCTCGTAAAGTGGGTTTTGACTTGGCTTGGTTTTATTTTGTGGAGAGGTTTTGGTTTGGTTTGGTTTATCATGAGAGGAGCACTTTAACCTACACTCCACCCTCAACACAACACAACCCACCTCCATTTAATCCCACCTAACTTTTCTCTCTCCTCTTTATTTTTTCATTTACTTCTCAATCTCCTTCTTCTTTCTTCCTCTACACAACTCACCAACACCCATAGGCAAGTGCACCTTGCCACCACATGAGAACCACTTTTTATTTGTCCATTAGCTAGATTAGGCCGTGGAGATTAACTTTAGAACTTGGCATTTTGTGATTTGGAGTTTCCATTGTTCTAGATCTAGGTTTTTACTATTTTCGGATTTGCATGATTTTGATCTATTTAACTTGGATTTTAGTTTGTTTTGATGCTTCCATGTGGAAGAGAATTCAATTTTACTCAAGTTAGAGCTTTGAAAATCTAAATTTCATTTTGATTTGATCAAGTTATGAAGTTTTGAACTTTGGAGTTCTTGGAGTCTTCTTCTCAGCCTGGAGAAGAAGGCAGCAGCCTGCGCTCTTTAGCGCAGTGCTGGATTGCGCATCCCCCTTGGCCAGCGCTCTTTAGCGCAGCGCCGACCGCGCAGCTTGCCTCTTGGCGAACTACGCTCAACCCGAGTGCGCATGGATTCTTGCGCAGTCTGCTCATGCGCAGTCCACTTCTGCGCAATCCATCCATGCGCAGTCCGTCCCTGCGCAATCTGACCCTACGCCATCTATTCCTGCGCAACCTGATCCTGTGCAATCCATTCCTGCGCCATCTATTCCTGCGCAACCTGATCCTGCGTAATCCATCTGCTGCGCCATCCACTCCTGCGCAGTTGATATCCTGCGCAGCTCACCCCTGCGCAGCTCACCCCTGCGCAGTTGGCCCCTGGCGCACTTGACTCCTGCGCAACCTGACCCCAGAGACCCTTGCACAATTTGTCCAATCATGGATATTTGGTTTAAGCTTGGCTCTTCTATAGTCCTGTATATTGATATTTTATTAGATATTTCATGCCCATTTTATATCCTTACGCCTTTTGTCATGAACTTGATTTTACTTAATATGTTTGGAATGGCTATTGTACATGGCATGGTATGACAAGGAACTAGCATAACACGACAGTGACCCGTAGTGGTGTACTCCTGACATGACCAACCTGACATGATAGTGGCCCATCGTGGCGCGCTCTTGACAAGTACCCTGACATGATTAATCTTGATACTTGATAACTTGATAGTGGCCCGTGGCGGCGCACTCTTGACATGTACCTGACCTGACTTGACTTGACTTATACTTGACTTGACTTGTAACTTGTAATCCTGACTTGACTTGATGCTGTTGCGACGGCTAACTTGACTCGTATAATCTACTTGACACCGTGGGTGTTCCTTCTTGCTTGCTTGTGCAATCCGCTTGTCTTGTCTTGCATCATGTCTAGGACGTAACTCCCTGGTTCCCACGGTCAGGGATTCACACTGAATATGGATCAGGCTAATGACTAGATCAAAGTGTAGTTCATGGAGAATTTCCAGTCACAGGCAATCTTGTTATCTGGACGCTCTTAATTGGACTTGTAGCTTGCCGACGAGTAGAGCACATTTCCAGCACACCGTCGCGTGTTGCACCCTCTAAGTCACCTAAGGGTACATTTGTCTCCCGGACGATGTACCCACCTACACTCTCAACCCGCGGAAGGATAACTGGATAGTCTGTAGGGCTTGGGACTGGGAAATTCTCACTTGCATCTTGTTAGTAATTAGGCTTGTGATAATCCTAGTTAGTTAAGTAGTAAGCCGTAGTACTTGCTTGGCCGTGATTGATTGGATGGAGTCTAGTCCCGCTTGTCCTGTCCTGATCCTGTACAAGGTTATGACATGACATGACTACTCGTGCTTTACCTTAATCATGACTAATAATAGGTCCTAATTTCTTGTAGTTTATCTTGTCGATAAATGGTGGGAGAAACCAAGTTTCGTTCAGACGAAGGGTTACAACCCCGGTCCTTGTTCGGTTTACGGGTTGTAACCTGGTTATCTGAAGAGTCCCATGGTTATCTCATCGTATATCACCTGCCAGGTTTCTTCTTAATAATTGTCTTTATTATGTATTTATTTTCTTATGTTCTGATATGCTGGCTTTTGTTCTTATTTTGTGGCCTCCTTTGTGGCACTTGCTCTTTCTAGGGTTTGATCCAGCTGGTTTTGTATGGCCAGATTTTGGAGCAGCACCCAAGGATCTACCGAACCTCCAGCCCGATGGTGGCGACTAGAAGAAACCCGGGCTACGAGTGGGTTTTCTATTTTGTTTCGCTCACTCTATTGTAAATTTATTCTTTTGAGGCGTTTAGCCGACGAGCACCTGTTAGCTCGATGCACTTTACTTACTGTCTGCCTACGGGCTGTAAACATGATTAACAAATCCTAGGGTTGATCATGTATGACTTAACTCTTGCAAGTCCAAGCATTTTGTACGACTAGCTTCATGATCAGCTGATATGTAATATTTGGGACGCCTTTTATTGTATATTTGGTGGTCAAACATCTTGTGATTATATTACGTGCTTAAGATTAAGACAATAGGCTTGACCTTAAGAGACTGTTGGCTTGTAGTAAATCCTCATATCTAGACAGCCGTGACCGTATAGCGAGGTGGATGCCATTTCGATATACGTAGCTGGCTATGTGCACCCCCGCTCTTCAGTATTCTGGTTCTGGGGCGTGACAGTTTGACTTAACGGTTATAGTGGTTTTGTGTTGTGGATACAACACAGTAGGCATTGGGCGGGAAGGACAATTCCTTAGCGTATGGGCTTCGATGCACTTCCCTTGTGACCTGGACTCTCCTCTGGAGATACGGGGTTGATGACCCATGATTACTGACGGCCACTGACGATTCTGCGGAACGTCATGCTCTTACTGATGGGGCCTCTGGTGCCCAAGGGGGACTACGCCGATCCTAATTAGCCAGGGCCCATGCGTAGGAAGGATTGTTCTCAACTACATTTCACTTAGAACGGTTAAGCTACCTTATCCGTTAGGTACTAGTACTTTTGGTTTGGGTACTTGTATCTGACCGTGGCTTGGGATAATAACTTGTCACGGATTAGTTCATCACATCTTGTCCTTGTTTGGTTGTAGGTGTGACTTACTACTTCGATGAGAAGGTATTGAACCTTGTTGGGGTCCGGATACCATATTGGATTCATAGCATGGAAAGATACGTCACCGTGAATTAGTTTACCATCTCCTGTCCTTGTTTGGTTGGGGGGATGGTACGCTCGTTCAGTAGGTGCGTATTGGACCATGTTATAAATTCGATTGAGTTATTTATTTGAGCAATATTTATTCAGTTTATATGGCATGATATTATGTGTCTTGTTACGTCCCTCTGAGGACCTGGTTATCTCTCCAAGTGTGTGCTATTGTCTTTCGCAGGCATTCTAGCTCCAAGCCGTTATCATCGCTATTTCTTCGAGGATGATTGCATTTGGATCGTCTTCGCTTCGCTCGCCAAAATCTTTCTTTTGTTATGTATTTCTTTTCATAGTTGGTAGTGGATTTGTCTCCGCCCAACTACATGTACCAAATGACAATTTCATAGTTGATTATATGAGATCTTCTATTCATTTATTTTGTGTGGATGAGATTAGTTATGGTTCTACTACATTTTACAGCTTATGTGTCCATACGAGGCCCATGTACTTCGTATGAATACAGCTGGCATGCTTACGTTCCTAGTCCTACGTATTTTGGGACTGGGGCGTTACATATTTTTGTGGTGGCCCATGCAGGTCAAGATAAATTGTTTGGTTACTTTACCGTACCAAGCAAGCCTGCGTATAGGATTAGAAATCTAGGATCTCATCCATATACTTGACCTTTTTCCTTGATTTTATCTACCGTTTGACTCATCAATTGCATCTTGCTTGCTTCCTTCCATTCCTATTCTTATTTTCCCTTCGTGCTTGCTAGAGATTGACCCTACTAGTTAGATGTCCCAAACACCCTTAGCTTAATTCTTTAAGTTGGGTAGAATGAACATAGAGACTAGAGGAATTTAACCCAATTGGTCAACCAAGCCTTGGTCAATAAAATACCAATAGTACTATCTAGACCATAGAGACTAGAGGAATTTAACCCAATTGGTCAACCAAGCCTTGGTCAATAAAATCGTAGAATGACGGTATAGGAATAAACAAGACTTAGATCCTTATGACTCTTAGACTATTCATATTTGTTCTTTATTTCAATCTTAATCTCGTGCCTATATTTTTACCACCTTGACTAATGTTTCTACTATAATCTAGTTTTGCAAACTCATCCATTTATCGAGTTTGTTTATGACTTATGCTATTGAGCGCGCTCACTAACATATTGTCTAATCAGAACCGGTGCATAATGGTCTGATCAACCGAGTGCACTGTGGTTCGCCTTTTTCTATTATTCTACGTGGATGGAACATAATTAAACTTGTCCTTTAGAGTCCCATCCGCGACTGCCTTGGCAACTCCTTTTGAAATTTTTCGGTCGTCCTTGAATCATGTATTAGTATGCGATAATGCCTTCTTCGAACTCTATATTGCTTTCGCCTTCACCAATTTTTCGAAGGACGAAGGCGTAATACTTGAAATTCCTCTAGCTGTCCTATCAATTATGACTATTACCACTCGATGTTGCTATATCTTCATCCTAAACTACTCGGCCCTATCAAGACCCTCCAATCGCTTAATTTAAGCGAATCTATGTCGTTCTCTTAATCGTGGCCCTCATTCATTACCCATGACCATACCGCATTATTTTATCTATGATCTAGATCGCGATTTCTTACGGCATGATTTCGTTATTGATTGTTCCTCATCGATACCCCTTGTGTCTTCTTCTTCCCTACGAAATTCTTAATTTTGAGGACGAAATTCTTTTAAGTTGGGTAGGATGTAAAACCCCTAAAATTTCTACTATTTTTTTATTTTATTAAGTTTAGTACTGATTTAAAATTTTTGTAATATACGTCGCGTAGTCATATTATACGTCGCGCACGACCTTTTATTTCTTTTTCGAATTTGCTCGACGAGTGCAAATATGTGCGAGCGTACATATTTTAGAAAAAACAATTTTTCTATTTTATTACACTTTAAAAATATTATATAGAATTATTATTCTTGCTATAAAAAGTCTATTGTTTTTAGTAGTTATTAATAATAAATAATATTCTTCGTGCAAAAATATTTATTTCATAAATATTTTATTAAGTTTATTTTTAAATAATCAGGTATTTTTGAAATTATTATAATAGTATTTTTGGAAAACATATTTCAAAATTATTGTGGCGATTTAAACCTTGATTTAAAATTTTAGATTTATTTAAATAGTTAAGTATTTGAAATTTGATTTATCCTATTCGATTTTAAACTAAAATTTAATTTGATTTAAATTAGATATAGATTTGGAGTTGGATTTGATTGCTTTTAAATTAAATTAGAAAATATCTAAATTGGGGTTTAAATCTAATCCTAATCCTTATCTTAATGGGAATTCCCACATCCTATAAATAGGCAGGTACTCCTTCATAAACTTTTATCCTCCACAAATTCCTCCACAAAATTTCTACAAAGTGTACGTGCCTCGTGTCGATGTCCATCTCTTCCGTGTCAGCCGTGACGGCCTCGGGTCCGACCCCGGGTGACTCTCTTATTCCAATTCTTGTACAAGTACATTTATTCTTTCGTGTCGACAACCCCGACACCATTAAATTCCAAATCCTAGCTATCCCTAGTCCTCACCCTAACCCCGTCCACCGACACCCGCGTCTGACTGCCACGACCTTGCCACCAAGGCCAGCCACCACCCAAACTCGTCGCAACCACCCCAACCGCAACCAATGCCACCACTTTCACCTTCCCCCTGCCACCTTACTCCTGGCCACCTACCGCCATGCTTGCCCCATCTCAGTCGCGACTCTGGCCCAACCGCATCACAGACCCCGACCAGCGTCGACTACCCGACCTAGCCATGCTCGCCGCCACCACATACCATCTACCACCACAACTACCGCCATACTCCTTCCGGCACCCCGTCGTGCCGCCACCAGAAAGTCCCCACTAATAAATAAAAATAAAACACATGACTGACACCATCGTCGGAAATCAGACCCCTTACCTCGACCCAGGCGAGCGCTCTGCCTCCGGCGTGCCCTCGTCGCGCAGCTCTGCCACTCTTCCTGAACCCTCCCGCAGCCTTGGATCCGCCTTCGCCTCGAGTCTTCCGACCGACGAGCCCGACCAGTCTCACCTAGCCGTCCTCGTGCGCCGAGCCCAGCCCCGAACCCCTCTCCGCTAGACCACCGTCAGCCAAGAGGCCGCCCATCTTCCGGCGCCCCACCACGGAAAGATCCCCACCGCCTGGACGTTCCCAGTGGCGCCGCGACCACCTCCGGAACAGCCCGTCGCCGGCGTGCTCCTTCTGCCGCACAGTTGATCTCCTCCGGCGACGCCCCCAAACACCGTTCCTCCGATCGCCCTTGCCACAGAGCCCGGCCGAAACCCTTTTTTTTCCCCTGCGCCTCCGAGCCGTCACCGGCAACGGCCTCGCGCTGATCCCCGCAGCGCCGGAGCAGCCGCCGCTTCTCCCAACTCCTCCGCGCGCCCACTCCCTCTCTCTCCCTCCTCCGCCCGAGCCTTAGTTCTCTCCTGCTCTTCCACTTTCTCTCTCCTCCGCGCTCAGCGCGCACCGCCTTCCCCCGTGGCCGGCGACTCCGCCCTCTTTCCCTCCGGTTCCCTCCACCTAATCTCCCTCTCTACTACTCTCTCTCTTCCCACGCATTCTTTTTTTCTCTAAGCTTTTTTTTGGAGCAGACTATGCTAAGTGTTAAAATATCTTAGATTATTATTATTATTATTATTATTATTATTATTATATTATCATTTATTAGTACAGTTACTATTATTATTATATCATTTATTACTATTATTAGTACATTTATTATTATTATTATTATCATTTTTAATAGGTATTAATATTAATGTTAGCTATTTATTTCATTCTCTTTCCTATTTTTATTTGTATCTACTTATTAATGCAAACCTATATACAGTCACATAACATTAGTATTATATCTTGTAGATATTTTCTATTATAAAATATAATATGTGTACAGATTTTTATATGATTAGTCAGTAGTATTATTATTTTATTACTATATTATTGATATTAAAATTTTGAAACGATTTCGTAATAAAATATGTTATTGAGGGTTGACCTTATATGTAAACAAAAATTTGATTTCAAGGCATAATTATATTATTATTTTATGGTACTTTATCTGTAGCTTTTTCCTACAAATTTTATTTTGACAAAAATTTGGTTTCCCTTAAAATGGTTTTAATATATATTCAAGGATTACCTAAAAACTACTTTTAAATAACAATATATATATATATATATATATATATATATATATATATATATATATATATATATATATAGGATCATAAATAGCTTTCTAAAAATTTGGTTTCCCTTAAAATCGTATATATATTATTTATCTAAAAATTTCTTCGATTATCGTCCAGCCCATGACCAATCCCAATCTTCCTATTCCTTTGCCAATTCTTCCTTCCACCTATTGACCCTAGCTAATTTGACACTTCTGGACCCAATGGAACTGTCCGTGCCACCGACCGAGGTCATCTCGTATAGTTGTTGTACCAAAGTTGCAGATCGTGTCACCTTGATCATCGCGACACACCAGGCATCCTACCAGGCAAGACACCTTGCCATTTGCTGTCTATTTATTTTAGCTCATATTTCATGCATTATTTATTTTCTTTATGCAAAATAAACTGTGATACATGGCATAACCTGTTAGAACTTACTATTCATTTATATTTCCTGCTATGTATTATTTTCTCACATTAAGCCTAGATTTAAGGGACCACCTTGTGTGTTGCATTCATTGGCCTTGACACATTGTAACACGAAGTTGTGTGTCGCATATACGACACAGAAGTGTGTGATTGGCTGGCCACCAGTACGTACAAGCCGTGCGATAGAAATAACCGCTAATAGAGATTGCATGCTAGTTTGACTTAGCGGTTATTGTGGTTTTGTGTTGTGGATACAACACAGTAGGCATTGGGCGGGGAGGACAATTTCTTAGCGTGTGGGCTTCGATGCACTTCTCTTGTGACCCGGACTCTCCGCTAGAGATACGGAGTTGATGACCCATGATTACTGACGGCCACTGACGATTCTGCGAAACGTCATGCTCTTAATGATGGGGCCTCTGGTGCCCAAGGGGGACTACGCCGATCCTATTTAGCCAGGGCCCATGCGTAGGAAGGATTGTTCTCAACTATATTTTACTTAGAACGGTTAGGCTACCTTATCCGTTAGGTTCGAGTACTTTTGGTTTGGGTACTTGTATCTGACCGTGGCTTGGGACAATAACTTGTCGCAGATTAGTTCGTCATATCTTGTCCTTGTTTGGTTGTAGGTGTGACTTACTACTTCAATGAGAAGGTATTGAACCTTGTTGGGGTCCGGATACCATATTGGATCCTTAGCATGGAAAGATACATCACCGTGAATTAGTTTACCATCTCATGTCCTTGTTTGGTTCGGGGAATGGTACGCTCGTTCAGTAGGTGCGTATTGGACCATGTTATAAATTCGATTGACTTATTTATTTGAGCAATATTTATTCAGTTTATATGGCATGATATTATGTGTCTTGTTACGTCCCTCTGAGGACCTGGTTATCTCTCCAGGTGTGTGCTATTATCTTTCGCTGGTATTCTAGCTCCAAGCCGTTATCATCGCTATTTCTTCGAGGATGATTGCATTTGGATCGTCTTCGCTTCGCTCGCCAAAATCTTTCTTTTGTTATGTATTTCTTTTCATAGTTGGTAGTGGATTTGTCTCCGCCCAACTACATGTACCAAATGACAATTTCATAGTTGATTATATGATATCTTATATTCATTTATTTTGTGTGGATAAGATTATTTGTGGTTCTACTACATTTTACAGCTTATGTATCCATACGAGGCCCATATACTTCGTATGAATACAGCTGGCATGCCTACGTTCCAAGTCCTACGTATTTTGGGACTGGGCGTTATATATATATATATATATATATATATATATATATATATATATATATATGAGAACTATGTTTTCGTTGGCTAGCTCCTACTCTTTCTTGGGGAGCCCTTTGGGGAGCCTTCCGTCCGCCCCCGCCTGCCGGCGCCCGATGGCGCATCCCTGGTGTCACAACCCGCACCCAAGAGTAAGGGTACGAGACGTGGGTACGTCCAGCCTACGTCGCAGTGTCGGCAGTAGAACGCTGTCCTAGTTCACAACATCTAGCAATAATATACTAAGCAGTTTATACTCCCCGAATGGGGGTGACATAGCAGTAAATAAACTCAATCACAACTAAGGAAGAAGAAAGCACGATATGATATAGAACTCAAGGAAAACAGATGATCAAATAGTCTAAGATAACATCCCAGCTAAAATCCAGAGTACAAATCCCAGCTACTGAATATGAAAGAATATATACAACTCAGAATCTCTGAACAGAAATAAAGTCTAGCTAAACAGTCTCAAAACAACATAAGTAAGATAGGCCTAACTAAACTAGTCTAGGAAATGGGGGTAAAGTCATCAGCTGGAGCTGGGTCCTCCTGAGAGTCCAGCTCGCAAGTGTCGTCTAGGGTTGCCCTGTAAAAGGTATCCACACAGGCCTCCTCCTCGTCCCCTGTAATATTTTCAACCGGTCCAGTCAGGACAGGAGCGAGCACAATACATCTCAACAATTTATAGCAGGTTAGAAAATATAATCATGCAGTAAAGTAAGATACAGGTACTGAAAGAAATGCGGTATGTAAACAGAGAGAGAACTGTAATAGAAATATCTACTATAATAGAGACTAACAGTGGCTAGTGAGTCAGAGTACAATATAGACATGTAAATGGCATGGGATGATTCTGATGAGACACTACGGAATGATTCTGATGAGAAACTACTTGGGTATTATTCATATGTCTACTTCTACTCCCCTGTACCCCCAATCAATACACAAGGATCCAGCCAGGTTATGTTATGATTCCATGCAAAGGTCTCCGAAGGGTGATACATGGATGTCCCATAAATGGGGATTCTAGGAAAACCCAATATATGGGATAAGGATTCAAGGAAGACTATGTGATCATAAGAGTATATGTCACAAGTAATCAATGAACCAATGAAGCATAGTGATACGCCATGTAAGTGAAACGCACAGAACATGTAGTACCCGATGCTCCTTGAAGGGATAACATCTCAAGAAGGGATCCATATAGTACCAATCAGTGTGACCAAACAGTAACAAGTAAAGTAATTTAATGCAGGAAATAATTCTAAGCAGGATATGAAATGATCAGAGAATGTACTCACCTGGTATCTAAGTATCCGGATGAAATGTACTGTCCGAGGAGAGGTGTCTGGCTCCTTATCAGAACAGCACAAGTCACAACAAGTCTAAAATGATAACAAGATGCAATTTAATGCATTCTAAATGAATCTAGGTCAATCTAGACCAAAGTCAACTCTTGGTCAACTCTGGTCAACCCTGGTCAACCCTAGAAGTCAAACTAGGTCAACCAGGTCAAACCTAAGTCAAACTAGTCTATACTAGGCTGACAAGGTTATTCTAAGTCTAACAAGACTACACAAGTCCAATCTAGGCTCTAAACTGACACACAGATACACCCATAGGCTAAGAGACTAGGTCATTGGCTATTAGGTAATACCATGCCAAACCAACCTACAAATCACCTATACACAAGTCAAATCATTAATCTAAAATGATACCCTTATTGATATATTTACAATCTAATATAAGAATACACATATTGATATATAGGCTCCTATGCATATCACATATACAATATCTATATCCATATTACTATAATATGGTACACATATTAGCATATAGGAATACCTACCATATACATAAATTATCTATTTATACATTTCACACATATATATATATATACATGGGAAATGAATGTGTGTGTGTCATGGATATGTGAGAGAGTGAACTCAAGTGTGTTAGTGAAAACATGAGAGTGTATGTGCTAGTGAGGATGTGTGTGAATACATGAGAGTCTAGGGTGTGAGTGTGTGATAGATACATGAAAATAGTGTGACAAAAAGGAAGAAATCAGTGCACATTGTACACTTTTCAACCTGGAAAACATGAGTTATATATACCATGAAATCTGGAAATTGAACAACATCATTTCAGTTCAAACAATTTCAGTTTAAACAGTCACCCAATCATTCTGTTCAGCCTACTTTGCATTCTCAGATTCATACATTAAAAACCCATTTTAATTCAGTCCTTAACAGGAACCCAAAATCTCAGATTGAAATTCATATAACACAGCCCATTAAACTAAGTTTAAAGAATTAATCCATTACCATGCAGTGAATGAAAAAGAAGGACTCAGTTCAGTCCAGACTTGAAATCTCAGAAATTGAGCTCTAAACCACACCAATTTAACCAAAAATCAACATACACTTAGAAGACATATAGGTGTACACATTAGGGTTTTTAATCATGCAATTAACAGTGTAGAATAGGTTAAATTCGATGCTAAAATTCATATGGAAAATTTAAAAATAGGAAGAAATATGACAGATATAATAGGTATCAGGAAATTAGGAAAATTGAGAATTCAACATCAAATCAAGCTAATGCACCAAACTAAAGGTTGGTATTGAAAGGTACATATAGTGTACGTGTCATACCGAGTGTTTGTGTCCACCCAAGTGGACACAAACGTGTCCAAACGAAATAAAATACAAAACAGTGCAAAACAGTACAATCATCGTACACGTGTTCACAGTGTCCGTGCACACGACACAACATGACACAGACCTCGTGGTCGTGTCCAAGTGTCGACTAGGTCTAGGGCTAGGGCTAGGACACCCTGCCACATGTCCTCGACGTGTCCAGAGGAGATACGAACAGCGTATCAGTGACAATAAAAACAGACAGAACCTGTCAGTCCCGACCAGTGCAGATCCTTGTGCCCGCTCGACACGACATGGGGACACGTGAGACTTGACACACATGGTGTCAGTCATTGCCCCATAGTGCGTGTCGAGTTTCGCGTGTCCTTGTGCTGTGTCCGAAGTGCAAAAGCCCCCGAGTGGCAGGACACGTGCACTGCCTCGCGTGCGCGCGTGCGCACCCGCATGTGCAAGTGTCGAATCCGACACGACACGACATAGAGACACCTCCAGTCCAAAAGAAATCGATAAGCAACAATAACAAGTAAATTCCTATTCATTTAGTTTCTAAAAAATAGATCGAAATGCCCATTGGGGCATTTCATCAAACAGTTGAACAAGGACACTGATACGTGTCCAAATAGGACCCGAATTGGACTCAAATTTTAGGGTTTCCTAATCCTACAGTTAGGTTAGGCCTAGGTCTCCCTAGATATGCAAGAAAATCAAAATTTTATGGTATAGATTGAAAGTTACCTCTATGTATCAAAATTCCCAAAAAGCTCTAAAGAGAGGTGTTCCTCTTGATAGTCAAACTTCTCCAAATTGATTTGAATCTGAGAAAAATATGTAACAACAGCAAGAACACTTCATTTAAAACCCATTGCAATTTTTTGAGGGAAAATGGAGCTAAAATAGAATTTCTAGGGATTTTAGAAGTTGAGAAATTACCTCTTTCTAAAGCTTGTTCTTCCTTAGAGGCTAGCCCTAATTTCTACGAGGATATTTATAAGGGGGAATACCTAGGATGGGTTAAGTGGCTGGAAAAATAATGTTAGGATTAGGGTTGGGCATTTGGCTAATGGGCTTCTATGGCTAAATTATCAATCATGGGTTCAACCACAAGTCATGGCTTATGACTTAATAATCTAACTTGAGTCAAATAACCAAACCATGGGTCAACTCTTGTCCAACTAGGTTGCATAACCTAACCAAGTCCAAACTCAACTAGGGTTAGCTCCTAGGTTAGTCTACCATGGTCATTGCTAGTCAAAGTCAACCTAGTCAACCTTCATTCAAAAAATTCTAAAATAATTTCTCAAAATTCCCATAAATTCAAATAAATTCAAATAATCCTAAAAATGATAAAAATACCCTCAAACTAGAAATATGGTAGTGATAAATCTATCCTCCTTAAAAGAATTTCGTCCTCTAAATTGAAAGGCGAAATACAACTGATGAGAAGGATAGAAAGTATACCTCACGATCCAAAAAGATATGGGTAACACTCGCGCATCTCATCCTCCCGCTCCGAGGTAGACTCTCCTGGAGAATGATGCCTCCATACGACTGTTTGCCATAAAATATAAAAGAACAGAATAATTATCGGAGGACTGGACTTTTACTTCACAATACAAACTCGCTTGTACAAAAAAGCCTAGGGACGAAAACCGAGGTACAGCAGTCTAAGTACAATTGTTTATTTTAGATTCTGGGGGGTGACGGTAGAGGCTCGGGAAAGCGACGACCGCTTTGCCTTACTCCTTGGACGATCGGATGCAACCTTGGCTCCTGAGAAGATATGCTCGACGTGGAAGAAATGCTCTCTTTTCTCTCGGTATATTCTCTCTCTGCCTCTCTGGATAATCGAAATTCTCCTTTTCGTAAGGGAATGGCACCTTGCTATTTATAATAGTGGGGGGCATCATTAGGGTTTGCAATGATTGCACATTCTCAACAAGTCGGCGGCTAAGGATCACTAAATCTGGGTCGTTCATCTTACATATAAGAGGTCTGAGCAATTAATGTGATTGCATCAAATCTTTTGTAGGTAATTAATGATGATTGACATAAAATCCTCATGATTTGCCAATCTCGGATTTCCTGCCATGTGTCATTAATTTGCCTGATTATAAATGATCTAATTTGATCCCAATATTTTATTAGGATTTATTGATTCGATGCCACGTGTCCCACCATTATGCCACATGTTTTAACTGTGAGCCACTGAGGAAATCTGAGCCGCATAGAGCTGGCCACATGTCAAGGCTGTTTGGGAGTGGTCCCTGAACATTTGAACCGCATGGTGATGATCTGAGCCGCATGAGCGTAGGCAGCCGCATAATGGGTAACTTCTTTGTGAGCCGCATGGAGATAGTCCTCGTGAGCCGCATGGGGTAGCCTCTGCTTGAGCCGCATAAGACGGCTTCGTCCTAAGCCGTATGGGACAGCTTCACCCTGAGCCGCATGGGGTGGTCTCTGCTCGAGCTGCATGCGACTGTCCATGTGTCAAGGCCGTCTGACAGTTTCTGGATCTCGAGGGATCGTGTCAGAGATTTCCTTCGTTTCCCGAGGAGTCTGCTATTATGAGGGAGTCATAATTGTATCTTTGTGTCAAAACTAGTAAAAGACAAAGGGAAGAGCTGTTTGGCAGGCCACATGGCTCCTTTCTGAGCCGCATAGAACTTATCTGAGCCGCATAGACGCTTGAGCCGTATGGATCCCTGAACCGCTTGAGCTCTCTGAGCCGTATGGGGCTCCCTGGCCGCATTGGGCTCCCTGGCCGCATGGAGCTTTCTTTATTATTTTCCATGCTTCTACAAGACCCCTTTCAAAGTTTTCAATTTACAAAATTGAAATACTTTGAATAAGAAGCATGGCTATGTATAAACTCTTCTGGCCGCATATGATGCCCTAGCCGCATGGATGTTTCGGCCGCAGGGACTTTCGGACCGCATAGGCTGTTCTGGCCACATGAGCTCTTCGCCACGTGTGCGTATCTTTGATTGTCTCAAATTCGTTTTAGTGCCGTCTTTAGGGGAAATCCCAAGAGTCGGCTCATTAAATCTTTTGGATTTTATGCTCTGGGTGAATCTCCTTTATGAGAGAGGGGACGAAATCTGAGGAGTCAGTTTCGTCTTTTCCGAGGCGGTTATTAGTCTATGTGTTCCCCCCCTCTTTTGTCCTCCTATAAATATAAGGAGTTGAAGAGAGAAAACTTCTTTACTTTCTCCTTTGCTTTGACTCTTCCCTACCCCGATTGTCATCCTCTTCTTCGATCACTAATGGCTCCCAAGAAGACCGTTGCAGCGAAGGGTAAGAAGGCGGCATCTTTATCGACTGCGATGGTAAAGGACAAGAAGGCTGCTTCTACCTCGACTGCGGCCGCTCCTCCGCCGACCGTCGTACCCGCAGCTCACCCTGACGTTCATCCCCCCATTGGTGGTAAGGACATTATATGAGTTAAAGAACCCTAACTGCTATGGCTACGTTGCATGCTTTATGCACGATCCTTTGTGAACCGTATGTTCGTCCTATGGGCGAGATACGAGCCGCATAAGAATAGCTACTGTGACCGCATACGTACTTCGCCAATGAAGCCGCATAAGCTACGCTGAGCCGTATAGATTCGCACAAATTTGTCTGTCACGTTTGTCCGTACGAGCTTATCCTAGCCCTGAGGGCCTGATGAGAGCATTGCCGCATGAACTTTCACCGAACGGGGCCGCATAAGTATTCTTCTGAGCTTGAGCCGCATGAGGCTTCATTAGGTTAAAGCCGCATGAGTGTTCTCCTGAGCCTGAGCCGCATGAGGCTTCATTAAGTTGGAGCCGCATGAGTGTTCTCCTGAGCCGCATGAGGCTTAAGTTGGAGCCGCATAAGCTCGAAAACACCCATCAGTTCTTTTTTGTTTGTCCATCTTTTTAACTTATCTTTTTCTGTCTTCTTCTCAGTGAATTTGCTGGTTAATGCTACTGGAGAACTCCTAGTGGGTAGTGCCCAAGCTGCTCTGGGCTATAGGTTTGACCATATAGTTCAAAATATGGCAGACCAGTTTCCAAGTGATGAACCTCCGGCGAGATTGAATGCCCTCAAGAACCAGTCTTTCCATTTTCTTAACGCTATGATGAACTCAGGGAAATTCGAAGGGAAATATTTGAAGCCCGCATTCTTTTTTGGAGACGCCTTGACTATGAAGAACATTCAGGTTCTGGAGGTGTCGGAGAACTAGAGTTTTGTTTCTAACGGGATGGCGATCCGCATCCCCTAAATGGAGCGTCACTTCCCATTATCTTGGTTCAATATGCTCCCACTGGACCGGAGGATGGAAGAGTCTTTAACTCCTACTCGAAGTAGGATGTTTGTGGGAGACATCCATTATAACAACAGCCTGAAGTCGGTGTGTGCGAGCAAGGTACACGCCAGCCGTTCTGTAATGGCATTGGCCCCGTGTACTTTCTTGAATGTGCCGGGTCCCAATTTCACGTTTTCCACAGCCGATACTTTTATGAACCAACTTGCTCGGAAGGGCTCTTATCCCATTGGTCGGTTGATGCTCCCCAGTTGGATACATCCCATTCCCTCGTGGACTAATCTGTCTATGTGGATCCTGCGAAAGTATGAGGCCTTTCTGTGTGAGATTGGTCTTTACCATGCTATTCGGGGCACCAGCCATGGCTTGTCCATAAATAAGAGATTATTTATATCTCTGCTGGAGATGTATAACCATCGTACGGGAACCTTCTATACACCCATAGGGGAAATGGGGCTTGCGCTTCACGAAATGCACGCGGTCTCCAAGCTTCCTTGGGGGGACGAAGCTTTTGAGGCGTATATTCCCACGAATGAGGAGTTCGAAGAGTTGGAAAGACGGTATCCAGGCTTCGTGGCTCTTTATCAAGAGATATTGTGCCACTATAGCACATGTCATCAGATAGCCAAAAATAATAGTAGCTCGGAAGGGAATGCTCCCGACACCAAGGACTGGGTGCACTATCTCTTCACGACGGATGCCTCAGGTCAAGTTACTTCCCGACGTCCTCAATCCCGAGAGGCGGTTAAAGACTTGGTGTCGTCGGCTAAGAGGGTGGCCACTACCAATGACATATTCGGGAGTAAAACCGACTCTTTTGGTTATTTTTACCAGGATACTCAAGAAATGTCTGAGAAGGTGCTCCTGGCAGGATTCTTGATGATATGGCTGAGAAATTGTGTAGTCTCTGGAGGAGCTGGTTCTATCGAGAGGATCAGTCGTAATTTCATCCTTCCGACTGTGAAGTTAGTTTTGCGAGTCAGGCTAGCTCTCCTCCCGGCCATGGTGTGCAGCATACACCGTGGCCTTCGCACTTTCACATCCAAGGTCATTGCCTGCGATGTGACAAAAGATTTTGAACGGACTGAGTTGCCCTATCATTATCTGATGGGGTGGCTGTTGATGCATTATCCGTCTTTGATAAGACCGGGCTCTGAAGACGGCATAACTGATGACGATGCTTTTATCTTCCGCTATCGTAATGAGTCTTGGGAGTACGAGACCATGTGTGCTTGTCGGATGGCACTGGCGAGTGCAGATATGTACAACATTTTCGTATCTGTCCCTCGTTTTACTGCTGAGGAAATAGCAGCTGTACATCTCGACGGTATTGCGCCCCCTCAACTTCTGGACGGCCAGATGCCCCTGTGGCTGCGTAACATCCGTCCCGCTCATCTGGTGTATCGTAACCGTAATACTGTTTTTCTGGAGCCTTATCTGCCTTGCAGGTTTGCCCGACAGTTTGGATACAGCCAGCTTTTTTTAGACAGTCCCAGCTCTTGTTTGGGTTTTGAAGGTAGCCTTCTTGACGGCATCAGGGCCTGGCACTACTACGATACATTCCATACCCGTACCATTTTCTTGGTCCCTTCTATTAAGGCGTCAGTAGATATCTTGTATATGGCGGCTCTGTTCCATGTCATGGCGAACAAGCCCCCTGTCGGTTTTAACCCGGGTGCCAGTTTTATTATTGGTACCGGCCTGGAGGAGGGGTCCCAGGAGGACAAGACGAGGAAGAGGAAGAATAGAGTCGAAGTACCAGATTCGGGCTCCGTTGCTGCGGATGATGAAGGCGACGAGTATGATGGAGATGACTCTTTCCTTCCGGTGGCGAATGTAGGGCCGGATCAGTCGCCTGTTTTGTCGGATGAGATGGTGGTAGATCAGCCATCCGTTGCACCTGGCCCTGCACAAAAGCGTAGCAGGCAAGTTTCTCCTGTCGGCAGTATTCCTCGTTCCCAGAAGCTGGCTGTGACCAGGCGCCGCAAGCTAACTATAAGGGAAAGCGGCGAGGAAGTTGACCCCGCGTCAGAGGTAAACAAGTCATTCCTGATTTTTTTCTTTCTTCTAGCTTTGATTTTAATCATCTTTCTTCCCTCTTGTAGGTGTCAGAAGAAAAGGAATCTCAAGTTGCCGAGGTGGTGACCCGGGATGACGGGGGCTCCGGTGAGCCTGTCCCTGAAATTTCTGAATCTCCTCAAGATGATGCTGATCGAGCCGTATCCCCCTCCGAGGTGGCTGGGACAGAGGAGCCGGCCGAATTTAACCTGGAGATCGCGGATGAGGAGCCCATGCCAGCTATGGCTGAGCTGCAGCCTCCATGCTCCTCCCCTGGTAATTAAGATAAGCCGAATCTTAACCAGCGAGGAGGCCTATCTGCTCTATCATCACATCCTTCGGGTCACGTCGATTGATTATTGTTCTGGGCATACAGGTCCTGCCTCTCCAGTGCCGAGGATAGACATTATTGAGACAAATTCTGCCGAAGGGGCACTGGCGGAGAGGAGCGTACCCCCTCACCTTCTCGCTCGTCTCGATGGGCCTTCTAGGGGCTCGAGTTTAGCAAGCCAGGTAGTGGGACAGTCGGAGCAGGGGACGATGGTCCTTGTGTCATCCTCTGCTCGGACGGCTCCGAGAGTCGACCTCTCTGCCCAACCGTGTGTCCAGGCTCTTCAGGTAGTGGAGGAAGAGTTAGCCGCTATCCGTGCTTCGTTCTGCTCGGACTCTGTTCCCTTGGTGGCAGGTTCTAGCACCACTCCTCCAGTGTTGCCGGCCACGCTTCCTCTGACGCCGTCCTCTACAGAGGTCCTGGATGACGCGTTACAGGACGTGGTTGGCAGCTTTTATCGTCACTTGAAGAGGGGGATAGTGGCTGCTGTGGAAAGAGGGACCTCTTTCGTCTTGGTCTGGCAATGCGCTCAGGGTCAAATTGATATCCTTAAGAATCTTCTCGGTGGTGCAGGGGTGGCTGCGCTTCTGGAGGTGAAATTGCTGGAGACACTACAAAAAAAGTGACCTTTTGGGACAACAAAAAAATGTCATAATAAATAGGTTTACCGTCCCAACTACTATTTGGGACGGTCTTTAGGACGACAATGGGTGGTCTTATTAGGGTGGCGTGGCAAAAATTTAAATGACGGATATTTGTCGTCCCAAATACTTATAAAGGACTGTTAAACTCCCGTCCCAAAATGTTTCAAAATTAAAAATTCTGTAGGACAGTTTATAAATCTGTCCCAAAAAATACGTCCCAAAAACTTAATCCTCTTCCTATTTGTATATAAAATATACAATTAAATTTTATATAGAACAAAAATCACACAGAACTATTTAATCGCAAATGCATTATGGTAGCTGCAACATTAAGACAAGAAATTTTTATAAAACATTTAAAAGTCATATCCAACTGTTTACAAAATGAAACAAAAGTTTACATCACATCGAATCTTTCTCCCACAACATAAAATTTATATCCCATTGTTTACAAAATGAAAGTTTACATCACGTCGATAGCCACATGTGCATGTCAAACGCACCATCTGCAGCCTTCTTTGGAGCAGCCTTCTGTGAAGGAGTTACACGACAGTAGACGGCTGTCCTCGAGAGAATCGCTAATTCAGTGAAAGCCTCCTTATATCTCTTCAGAACAATTTCTAAAGCAACACCATCCACAACAAATGCCAAGTCCTGTGGAAACAAAGAAATAAGGGCAAAGTTCTTCATGGGAGTAAAAGATTCAGCTGAAGTATGACTTGATAGTTTTGAGAGAAACTACAGATGCAAAAGGGCATGTCAAATTGAGATGTAAACTTGCGAAAAAATAGCATGATACAAGTGTGGTTAAGATATAAAATGGAATGGCACCAATGATATCAATGTTGATGAAATCAATATAAATTAGCTAAGAGTTCAGATTGGAGGATAGAATATATGCTACAAACACATCTTTTGGGCAGCATTGATGAAAGAAAGAAACAAAAACCAAAAGTGATTATACCACCGGTTACAAGGTCACTAGCTAACTAGACTTATCTAGCTCCGCATAAAGAATTCTTCTACTTCTCACCAATTAAGAAAATCATAAATAATATGTTAAAGAAATAAGAATGTGAGGGTCCACGGATGAATATTCTAGGCATAGATCATGGGCAGACTTGAAACTTTCAAACATGTACACACATTGCCTAGATCTATCATGCTCAACTTGCATAAGCACTGCTTGAGTTCTTAAAGGAGTGGAAGGTTTAGCAAATGAGAGGAGCAAGGGAGAAACATATATAACTATTCCCTTTATTCCAATTAGTCATTCTCTATTTTTAATTATTATTAATTTGAAATATGACAAACAATGAAGAATGGAATAAATATCTAAAGAGGTTCTTTTCTAAGAGTAATATATGATGCTGCTTTTACCAACTGCTTGAATCCTTTTCCTCTATTCATTTAGTACCCCTTAAGAGTGAAGATCTATTAGCTAAAATAGCTTCCATTTGAATGCCTTGGCCCCGCCATTTATCTTCTTCAACTGCTCCTTATTCCCAAATCCTCCAAGGGTTGATACAACCACGGTTTCTCCAAGCAATAGTTCATCCCACTTAACATAAAAAAACAATCTCTTGTATATATATATATATATATATATATATATATATATATATAAATATATATATATATATATATATATATATATATATATATATATATATATATATATATATATATATATATATATATTTGAGCCCTCATTTTATAGGTGGTCAGAAAATTTCCAATAAGCTATATACATGTATTAAAGAACTTTAGTGTACATAATTCCAGGAAATAAGTTTTAAGCCATCTCAAGACTAAAAATTACATTCTCTAATGCATAGATTTGGCAATACACTAGCATAGATGTAACGTTAGTCACTTAAGGACAAAGAAAGTAAGTATGTTCAACAATTGCTTGTTGCTAAGAACACAACTAGGCTTTATCTACTTGGAATGATCTTTCAAGACGCATTGTAGTTGCTGCAGAATGTGGGGACCATGTTACGTTGACAACACATATAGACTATAGTAAATTCACCTCTAAGTAATACCAGTTCCTTATTGCATCACAAAATTGATCATCTCACCTATAGTAAAATCCTAACAACCTTTATAAGTGGGGTCATAACCAAGCAAGTAGAAGTTGTGAAAAAATTGATCATCTCAACCATAGTAAAATTCCAACCTAGGTACATGAGCTCTCAAAAAGGAATTATCTGCTCAGAGCTCTATATTCTATATATTAGAGGGATATGTGATTCAGATTATTATTCTCTCTTTCATGAGAGGTTGTTGAGTTACAAACTAGTAAAGACGAGAATGCATGTTATCATCATCGTCATATTCAGGTTCCCTCTGGTGCACCCAGAATTGACTACAACTTGCATACTAAACCAAAAAATAATGGGCCAGCCTCAAAGCGAGCTACCCACACCTGGCTTGCAAAGAGGAAACTTGAAACATCGATTACCAGAGTAAACTCTTTAGGAAGCAATTCTGGTAATACATATTCCTTTGTATTTATTTTATTCGCTTGTAGAAGAAAAAAAACTAGGATTATGACTATTTTGTATCTTCACTCTCATACTACAATCAATCCTTAATGCCTAATGCACTCACTATATTGCTTCCATATCTTGAAAGAATAATACATGCTCATAGTGTGTTTATTCTATGCATTAGTCTTTCTAATGGATCCGCTTAAGTTGCGAAATCATACTCAACTCATACTATAATCAAGTACCAATCAAGGGGTTCGTATCTCGAGTTATCTAAATAGTTAATTAAAGGTATATGTAACTTAAGATGGGAGAATTAGAAGTTAAAAGAATCTAAACTGCTACCTATTTCCAGATTATGCCAAGGGTGAGCAACAACAAATTTCCTTGACATCGAAGAAAGGATGCGTTCACTGAGGGCGGACATGAGGGAAACTCGAGTGGCCATTCAGTTCTTCTCCACCAGCCATGCTACCTTAACAAACTAAATACAAATATCTTTCAGATGTTTAAGCAAGAGGAATCATCAAATATGCAACTATAAAAAATGAATCATGCATGGCGTAAGTAGTTCAAAAATGTATGTCTATTTACTAAGTTTTAAATGAGAACTGGTTGTTTCTTATAACTTAATAGATGTCAACATCTTCTTGTTTATGTATGGTAATCTAGTGCTAGTGGAATCTTTGGTACACGAGTACATGGACGACCGATATTGTGCTCTGTAAACATGATTTTGCTCATTTTCTGACAACCTTGTATGAAGATGATATACAAGTAATGGTAAAGGATGTGGCATCTTAAAGAGAATATTTTATGAACCCATTAACATAAAACATCAAGCATCCTGTAAAAAAAGTGTATGAAAAGTTAAAATGCATCCTTGGAGGTTCTAGGGACCAAAAACCAACATTAACATTTATATTGATTTGTCATTCCGAGATGGAGAAAATAAGAGTATGTATTAAGCTCTCAGACAAATGGGTATATATATCCAACGGTCGGCAACACTCTTGTCGTCCTGCCCGACTATACAAAATTAGTTTGAAAGTAGGTACACATAATTTGTAAAATGTAGAACATGGAGCATGCATTTTTCTATATGTATGTTGCATCCAAGAAGCTTGTCACTATATTATGCATATTGAATATGTACCCTTTGATATCTTTCCAAAGTGCACATTGTTACGCTCTTATTCTGATTTGTGGCATGTGCTATAATTATTTTTGGCAAGTCTTTGCTACAGGCAATACAAAAAAATATAAAATAACTATATTTTCTATAATCCAACTTAAACTTAACCATATTCAATAGAAAAAAAAACATAACAAAGTAATATTTTCACAAGGAGGACAAAATAATTTGTATATAACAACAATAATTGATTACCTATGTTTAATTTTGCTTCTATGGTAATGCTCCATGGCGGAGTGCTTCAATCGAGGTGTCATCGCCCTCTGATCATTCATAATATGATTCTACTACAACCAACAACGATTCTTTTAGCAAAGTAATAATAATAAATAAAGGGGATGTAGCAAGTATACATTGAACACAACTGTAGATTGAAGAAGTATTGCTATTTCACAAAGGACCAGAACTCACTCTAAATTTTCATAGGATTACAGGAAATGTTTTTGTTTCATGTATTGTAGTATATTAATTCATAAACTATATACATATGATTGGTATTACCAAGTTGATGGCGTTAGAAGCCCATCGGACAACAACTATCTGTGAGATGGCAACAGAAAATTTGTCTTCTTTGTTATCCATCGTCTTTCCAGGAACCCCTGCACGCAAAAGGACCAAACTATCCAAATTTTATTTGCAAACAAGGACATCAAGGTAGGAAATTTGGCAAAGGATGGAGGACCTCTGTGAGCTTCTATCGGGTTGAACCCATCGTCCTCGTCACCCTTATCGTTTAAGCCCCAACTGGATCTCAAGCCAAAAAACAAAGCTCCACATACAAAAAATATAATTAAAAAATTATGCACAAGGGATGACTTCCAAAAAGAAAGCACTAGAGAAAACTCAAGATGTCAAGAAATATCATGCTCTGCTTACACTTAGAAGTCACGACGATCTCGTCGAAATCAAAACTCACCCCCCATGTGATGGACTCACCAGCGGGTGCCAGCACGGAGACGATGGTTTAGGCGTGGGTGTGGAGGTGGGTTGGGATCAGGGTTATGATTTGAGGAGGGTTGGGATCTAGGGTTTTGTCTGTTCTTGGAAGGAGGAGGAGGAGGAGGGAGGGAAGAGGGATTTGGGGGTGCTCTGGAATGTGCGGGAAAGAGAATTAGGGATTATATGTTTTTAGATAACAGTGAAATAATAGTGGAGGGAAAGCAAAATTTAATCCCCCTACCAGTTGTCTTATTTGGACAGAATCCATTTTTATTGGTACGAAATAAATTTTTGGTCTTAAATAAGGTACATATTTAAGTTTATTTACAAATCTGTCCTAAATAATATTATCTTTTATTACAAACTCAATTTATGCCCCAAATATTAGCTTTTTGGTACACTTTAAATTAGCGTATCGAATATTATCGTCCCAAAAGGTCATTTTTTTTGTAGTGAGACTGATCAGCTGGTGGCCCAGCTTCAGGTACTGCGGCAGGCTGATCTGTCTGCTGCTATAGATCAGGAGCGCGGTTCCCTTATCGCTGCTATAGAGAAGACAAGGGCTGCCCGGGATAAAACCAGTCCGACCATACTGAAGGACCTCCGTGATCTGTCTGATCGATATGATCAATTGAGCCACGAGAGTGAAGATGTTATGGCTCGGGAAGCGGCTGCCTCCCGCGGGATCACTGACACGCGGGAGCAGATTCTTGAGCTTCATGGGAAGTTAGCTTTCCTGGAGTCTGAGCTTGAGGCTGCCCGTATCGACAGGGGGCTAATTATCCAAGAGGATGACAGAGTTAATCAAGCTTCGGCTGACCTGGAAATTGCCCTAAAAAAATTAGAAGATGACTGGCGGGCACTCATTGACTTGGATAATGGGGAGCGGTTGTCCCAGGAGGTGGAGCGCCGAGCTAGACAGCGGCTCGAACAGGGGGCCACCTTGGTGAAGAATCGCCTCCTGGAATTGTGTAATGCGAACCATAGTCGGCCTTTTCTTCTTTCGTTCCGTTTCTCTTTTCTTTTCTTTTCTTTTTGTGAGGGACGTGGTCCCAAAACATGTAATGCTATTTTTTCGTCTTTCAAATAAAGAGTACTTTCCATTCTATCCTTCATTTGTATTGTTTGTTGTGCCTGTGGTATAATGGTGGTGTTTGCCCCGCATGGGGGACTTGTTTGTGGACCTGTCACCTTTGGCATACCTTCGTTTTAGGTACGGATAACAAGTTTGATTGGGACACCTGGAACAATTCTATGGCAAAGTGGTCATGAACGCTCCTGGTATCAGGAAAAAAAATACCGTAGTGCAGCTGGGCTCCCGGGGCATGATGAGAGATGATGGGCCTGTACTAAGAAACTCAGTAAGGGCATTTGTGGGCCTATTATCCTTGGTGTACCCTGGCTTAGGATACGGATAATAGGATGAAAGGGAACCAACATACTTACTCAGAGGTAATGAGGACATGGCAAGCATGAGGGTTTTTATTTCACCGCAGAATCTTTCTACTCAGAGGTAATGAGGACATGGCAGGAGTGGACTCAACGGAGGATATTTGTGGACCTATTATCCTTGGCTTACTCCGGTTGTGGGTACAGATAATAGGTTGAAATGGAATCGACATACTTAATCAGAGGTAGTGAGGACATGGCAAGTACGAAGGTTTCTTCGACGGAGCCATCCCATTCAGAGGTAGTGAGGACATGGCAGGAGTGGGCTCAATGAAGAGGGATACATAGAACGACTCAGAGGTAATAAGGACATGGAAGTTCTTATGTAGAGTGGTGATTTGTTTTTGGCAGAATCGAGATGACTCAAAGGTAACATCGACATGGTTATTTTGGGAATTTTGTGTTTCTGTTACCCTTTTTGTGTACTGGAAGTGCGGGTAGTGGATCATAAGGAAGGAACTCTTTCAGGAAGAAAGTTCAGAGGTATGGTTATACATGACTTTCTTTCAAAAAGAGTGACCGGGATATAAGTTCAGGGGTACCCGCGGGTACATAACTCGACAATCCATAAATTTTGGAATCAAAGTGTAAGTTCAGAGGTACCAGCGGGTACATGACTTGGTAATTTAGGATTTTTTGTGGAAGGAGAAAGTAATTTGCGGCCATTGTTTGTCTGCCGGTTTTGACTCAGGTTTCCAGGCTGTGTCGGCCACCATAGCCTACTTGCCCTTGCTGTCCCGATTGTTGGAGAGGCTACCCTAATTGTCGTTGTTGGTGCTAGGACGCTTGCCTTTGTTCTCTTCTTCCGAGATGTGCAATCCCATTTGGCGAGCCTTCCTCAACCGTTCTTCGGTGCTTGTGGCACTGATGATAAACGTCTTCCAGTCCTTGAATTGACTTTCACCCATCCAGAGACTGATTTTTGGGAGCAATCTCTTTTGGCAAATTTCAATCAAGGAGGAATCCGGGTTACCAGACGGCAACTTCATTGCGGTTTTGCAAAACCGCTCAATATAGTTCCTTGTTAGCTCCTTCTCCCCTTGGACGACGTCCATGAGGGTAGACATTGTGACGTCCTGTCCAACTTCGTAGAATCTCTCCAAGAACATGCGCTTGAAACTGGCGAAGGAGTGGATACAGTTGTCTGGCAGGTTGCGGTACCAGTCGAAGGCGACTCCTTCTAATGTCCCGATGAATAATCGTGTAAGGATGGCATCGTCGTGGGGCAGATGGTCGGTGGTGACCTCGAAGTAAGTGATGTACCGACTTGCGGAGGTCTTGCCATCATAGGGATTGATGTTGAACGATTTATATTTTGGTGGGAAAGGGACATCCCTCCATGCAGCAGGGTATGGTTGCCGTATTCTGAGGTCTTGAGAGATTTCTCGAGCGTGAAACATAGCTCGGAGCTCCTGGACCTCTCTTCTCGCTTCTCTGGCCTCATCCGCAGCGGTGGGAGCCGTCATTTCAGGAGGATTGTTGCCCGGGTTCGGTGCCGCTGAGTTTGAGTCTGCATTGACCGTGGGACCCGCGCTTGTTTGGCCAGGCGTCCCTCCTTGCAGAGTTGGAAGAGACGCTTTGATGTTGACTACAGACTTGACCAAGGCATGCAGTATGGCCTCCAGAGTGTCGATGGGTTGGCGATCACTGGAACCCCCTTGGTTGCTATCCGTCATGAACACCGTCCTTACATGAGGAGAGATGGAAGGAACGGTGGAGGATGTGCCTTCCGAGTCATACCCATATACCGAGAAGTCATCGGGGTATGTAGGAATGTTCTCCTCTGGTTCAGACTCGGAATGAATAGTACCCCCAACTTCAGAGCTTGCTTCATCTTGGAAGTCGTGGACGTCCTTGGGGACGTCGGCATCGGCTGTATCTGAGGGGAGAGTTGTTTCCCCGGGCTCGTTCCCTTGGAACATCGGATTGTCGTGGATGTTCGTAGGGTTGCTACCCCCAGTTCCAGCGACCCCCAGTGGTGTGTATGATGAATCTTCCATTGTAGCATATTTCGTCTTTGAACGGGTACCTTGGAAAACACCGGTGGTGGACAACCGTTTAGATGATTGTTTCTTGGTTGCAGTGGTTGAAATCTTCGGGCTGGAAACGCTTGCCTTCTTCCCTCTCCCATCGACGGGGATTTTCTGAGTAGAATTGCAGGAGACAACAGGAGGCGCCTCGTCCTCTGAGCTCGGGTGTAGTAATCTTCGGAAGACGGACTACCGATCTTCTTTTACTGTCGCGTTGTTTGTCACGACCCGCACCCATTTTTTTAAACGGATACGAGACATGTCCAAGCCAGCCTACGCCGCAGTGTCGACGGTAGAACGCTGTCACGGCCATGAAGATCAAAATCACAAATAATGCTCATTCACATAATTAATTTAACTTACAATATTCACAAATTTTACATTTGCAGGGAAAATATAAACTTGTACAAATAAATGAATGACAACAACTCAATTATCTAGCTAGTCTTTAGGCTTTGTCTGCAAGTATTCCCGTCACTCCCCAAGCTAAGTGAATCCACGTCTAACCTGAAAATGTTGGTTTTCAGTCAGGAATGGAACGAGCACAATTCACTGAATGCAATTTCGAATAAAGAGAATGACTATAAAACAAAGGTTAGACATCAATCATGAGTTTTGAAAATAAACTATAAAGACGGAAAATCAGTAACAAATAAATAGACACAAAATACTTTTCCCAACTGTCAGAAGTACCTTTGTTATGTGATTGGTCTCGGGACAATTATGCGACACTGTCTACACTATCTAAATTTACACTGTCCATACTGTCTATACTGTCTAAAGTTACACTGTCTACACTGTCTAAAGTTACACGGTCTACAGTTACACGGTCTACAGTTAATATTGTAATAAAAAAACACTGTCTACAAAATAATGATCACAAACTACATAGTTTAAATGCAATAATAATCACGGTCTACACTGTCTACTTTGCAATAAATAAATCACTGTCTACACTGTCTACATTTGTAATAATAAATCACTGTCTACACTGTCTAAGGTCAGATCACACATCCTTGGTACTTCGCATTTCCGACTCAACAATTTATAATAGAAAATAATCACATAACCAATGGCCAATCAATAAAATATAGTAAAAATCAATATCAAAATACAGACAACAAACTGTACTCGCCTGTGGTCCTCTGCTGGTGAAACCGACAGTCTGAACTACTCAATGTGCCTCAATAGTCAAAACCCGTACAACAGTCCCCGGAAGCTAAAATAAACATTACTAATGTTCTCAGAATAGTCAAATTATCTAAGATTGCCTGTCCTTAAGTCCAATTATGGACACAGGGGCAAAACGGTAATTTTGGGCCGAAAACGGTGTCCGCCGTTGGACCCATTTTGCACCGAAAAGCATGCCAGAGTCAACGGTCTCTAAAGTTGTCAAACTACATGTCTACGGATCCAGTTTTCCGATACGAACCCAATCGTATGTCCAAAGTTGGATTTCGGCTGGCCGTGCACAAAATCGCCCGTTGAGTCGGATCGTAGGGCCCGCGAAACGGTGGTCCGATCAACTGTCTCAGAATCGGACCAAACTTGGCATGCAGGACCAAAAAAATAATACGGTCCTGTTGGCGTAAGTTTCGTCTCGATCTGACGAGCGTGCCCAAAGTAATTAAGAAATTTGCACAGAGGCCGATACGAGAAATTTCGACGGATACGTATCAAATTCGTCGCGCACACACGACCAATTTGAATTCCGTCCAAGCCCACACGACCACGAAGCCGATACACACCTTTCGATGCTTTCGGTTCGTGACCACGTCGCCCGAAATGGCGGGACGCACGTCGTATCGAAGGATTTTATGATTTTTAAAACAGATTTTCGGTGAACTTCGGGATCGGATTTCTCGACACGTAGTCGATGATTTCCAAATCCACAAGAAGGGTTGGGAAGCCCTATATGTTTTCTAGGACTGCCTTCAAATAGATTTTCAAAACTGTCGATGGTTCGGCTAAGAATTGCCTTCTAAATCAGCCTCGAAACTGTTATAAACAGCGCATATCAACGCTGTTTTCGTTGATCTTTGGCTCAATTTTTTGAGCGATCCACAACTTATTAATCCAAACTAATTGAAGAGGTTTCTAGCCCTATAGTTTGTCTACACGTAGGATCTTGTAAATCGAAAAAATAGTTGAACGAGGTGGGAGAAGTTTGCCTCAAAAATACCCGATTTCGGTCGCTGCTGCTGCCTTGTTTCCGATGTCTGCGCACGTGCGGCCTTGTCGCTGGCCGACGGCCGCCCACCGTGGCTCCAGGCGGTGCGCGTACATGCAGGGTGGTGCGCCCACGTGGCATGGACGGCGGCGTGTCATCCACGATTAGGGTTTTACGAGTTTGAAATGCTCTCACTCGATCTCTCTCTCTCTACTTTGTTTCTTATACTTGTATACGTATAACAGAGGGGGCTCGGGTTCTGTTGATATGGGCGGCGTGAAGCACCCCCCCGTTGGGTCGGTTTTCATAGCTGCTAATCCATTTGTTTTTTTTAAACTAATATCTATACTTATATTCCTATATATACTAATCCATATAAAAAAATATATTCATATATATATATATATATCCTAATATAATATTCTCCATAGAATTTCAATAAATCCCAATAGCATCATTCCTATGTATATCCTATTTCTTTTTTATAAAAATATTTATATGCAATACGTTTAAGTATAAATACATACACACTTTATACATTTAGAATATATATATATATATATATATATATATATATATATATATATATATATATATATATATATATATATATATATATATATGGGTGGCCTTTGGAGCGCGATCTGTCGCCTCTGTAAACCCTAGATCTCTCCAGTTCTCCACCACCTCCGGCGTGGCCTTTGGCCGGGCCGGAGTCTCCCCTTGGCCGCCAAACCACTTGGTTGGTGGCTCTCCCCTGTGTTTTGCTTTCTTCTAGGGATATGGCGGCTAAATCCTTCGCGGAGGCCGTGAAGGGATGAACTCCTGTTGATCCAGTCATTGCGCCGCGGACGATCACTACCTTTAAAGGCTCTCCTTCAATCTCCTTCTCGGAGGAAGAAGAATCCATCTTGGTGAATCCTTTCAAATATGCATTGATTGGCAAGTTTTCGTATAATCGCCCTCCGATCGATTTGATCAGGAAGGCTCTCACTGTCTTTGAGTTCGTTGGGCCTATCTCGGCTGGGGTTATCGATGAAAAACACATCCTTATCAGACCTTCTAGTGAAGTCGATTTTCTTCGACTTCGATCAAAAGATTTGTGGTACGTCTCTAGGGCTCCTATGAGGATTTTCAAGTGGGATCCAGATTTCACTCCATCTCAGGAATCACCTAAGATACCAGTGTGGGTCACATTACCAAATCTTTCTCACCATCTCTATGCAAAGGACGCACTTTTTGCTATTGCTTCAGCCTTTGGCAATCCCCTAAAGATTGACAAGGCTACGTCAGAGCTATCTCGGCCAAGCATGGCTCATATATTCGTTGAGGTAGACGCGTCCAAACTGATTCAGCATAGAATTCGTATCAACCTGCCAAGTGGTGGTTTCTGGCAGTTAATAGAGTACGAGTCAACCCCTCTTTACTGCTCATATTGCCGTCACCAAGGGCATTCAATTGGATCATGCAAACTCAAACAAAAAGACAAAGGAAAGAACCTCTTCAAAAGGAAACTCCGGCTTCTACTAGTGCACAACTTCACGTGCCTGAGAGTGTACACATCCTTCAACGGGAAGATGCGGCCCAGCCTTCGAGGATCACAGGCAGCCAGTGGATATCAGTGCAGAGAAACCACCAATCCAAGGACCGGGTAATACCCAGCAGATTATAGAAGACGAAAAGGAATTGACGGCTACTGAACGTTCGTCCCATCAGCCTAATGACGGGACAGATGCCATTACTGAACCTGATTTGGCTAGTAATGATGCCATTACTAATGAACCAGTGTCTCAAGAGCCTATCAATCCTGACCCTCCAGATGTGGAAGATGAAGAAGGAAGCGAAGAGGATGGAGAAATACGGAGCTGGGCTGATGCTGTTGATGAAGAGGAGAGAGTGGCGACGGCGATCGACAAACCCAAGAGCCATAAGAAAGCGGTGGAGCCAACTGATAGGGTCCTCCGTTCGGCTTCTGCACTCAAAAAATCTGGTACAACCTCAATCCCCACTAATGTTTAACATATTGTGTTGGAACATTCGTGGGGTTGCTAGCAAAATGGCTCTTAAAAGACTTCGTAATGTTTGTCGGGGGAATAAAGTTCAACTTTTGGCCATTTTGGAGCCTAAGGTGGACCAATCTAAACTGCTATATTATCAACTTAAAATTGGGTTTGACAAGAGCTATGCTAATGATAAAGGCAATATCTGGGTACTGGCCAAGGCAGGGTGTACTATCTCAGTGCTGGATTCCTTTGATCAAGCCGTCACCATTGGCTTTCAAAATAAATTCTTGCATGACGTCATGTTCTCATTTGTGCATGGTCATAACAAGAAAGAGGGTCGTAGGAGCATGTGGGAGAGGCTCCTCCATTTACGTTCTATTTACACTACTCTATGGGCTGTCGGGGGAGATTTTAATGCTATCTCGTGTGAGGAAGAGAAGGTCGGGGGCAGGCTTCCATGCCCTATATCTATGCATAAGTTTCAAAACTTTCAGTTATCCGCTGGTCTTACTGAACTTCCTATCATGGGGAGTAAGTTCACTTGGTTTCGATCCAAGTTCGGGGAGAGAAGGGGGTCGAGACTGGACAGGATGCTGCTTACTCAGGATTTCTATAATATTGCTCCATTGTCGAAGGAGGAACATCTAAATAGGGCGGAGTCTGATCATGCACCTTTGTTGATCAAAATTTTGGCTCGTAAGGAGGGTGGACGGCGTTCGTTTAGGTTTTTTGACTTTTGGACTAAGCAAGAGGGTTTTATGGAGCTGGTTCAGGAGGCTTGGAATTCAACTGATCATCCTAATAGCCTTGTGCGTATATGTGCCCGACTTGCAGCATGTCGAATAGCTCTCTCTAGGTGGAGTCATAACAAATTTGGTGACATTTTCCCAGAATGCCAAGCTGCGGAGGACCAAGTGTTGGCTGATGAGCTGGCTTTTGAGGCTGATCGTTCGTGTGAGAATAGGGTGGCCCTGGACAAATCTACGGCAATATTGAAGCAGCAGCATTCTTATGTTGATTCATATTGGAAGCAAAAGGCGCACCTGCATTGGGATCTAGATGGTGATCGGAATACAAAGTATTTTCATGAATGTGTCAATAGTAAGCAGCAGAAACTGCACATTCATCATATCATTGATGATGACGGGTGCACTAAGACTGAATTACAGGATATTCAGCATTTGGCTAATTCCTACTATGAGACACAGTACAAAAGCACTCGTACTGATGGGGATGCTGGTCTTTTGGATGTTATTCCTGCTATTATATCCGCTGTGGACAATGCCGGCCTTACTGCCGAGCCTACTAAGGAGGAAATTTTGCATACTATTAAGAGTATGGATGTCAGCAGTGCGGGGGACCTGATGGCTTTACAGTTGCATTCTTCGTGAAGTGTTGGTCTATCATTGCTGAGGATATGTTGGCAGCTATATCTCTCTTTATGGCCGGTTTTGACCTACCTAAGTGTCACCTCCAGTTTTCAAATTAGGAGTATTTTTGTCATTTTTCAAGTTTTATAAATTTTTGGAATTTTATTTGATTTTATGTGATTTTTTGGGATTTATTTGGATTGGTTTGGATTTTATCCAATTCGGACTCAAATTGGAGACCCGGGTAGCCTGGACCCTAGTGGGACCCCCATACTAGCTGGGCTTAGCCCACATACCATCATAATTAGGTTAGAAATCTTAAACCCAATTTTTCATGGCTTAATTTGTCATTTTAGAGCATAATTGGTTAACCGAAACAAAACCGAACCAAACCGAATTCATTTAAACCCAAAACCAAGTCAAATGGGTTGGGGGCTTATTGGATCCCAACCCAATAGCCCCCCAAAGCCATGGCTGGCCAAGAGAAAAGCCACCCCTTTTACTTCTCCACAAAGTAAACATCTCTCTCTCTCCTTCAAAATCTTTTCTTTCTTCCAAGCTCTCTCTCTCTCCAAGAAACCTACCTAGGTATGATTTTAATTCCTCATTTATTACTCTATTTCATTTAATGTCTTCACAATAGTTAGAGAGGATGAGATTCTCCACCTTTTGCCCATGAATTTTGTAGAATTCCCTAGAATCTAGGTTAAGGAATTAATTGGGGTTTTAATATATATAGTGGTATATGTATATGTATGTATATATATATATATATATATATATATATATATATATATATATATATATATATATATATATATATATATATATATATATATATATATATATATATATATATGTGTATATATGTATATATTAATGTGAATTTGTTTGGGTAGAAGAATGGAAATGGTGGTGGTGTTGTCATGGGAGATGTGGTGAGAGGGTGAGTGAGCTTGTGTGTGTTGAGAAAGTGTGTGTGTATGTGTTTATATATGTATATGTGTATGAGTGTTTATATATATATATATATATGTGTGTGTGTGTGTGTATATATATGTATATAGAGTAGTGTGTGTTGTGAGTTATGTATGTATATATGGAGATGGGTATATATATATACGTATAGATATATAGATAGATAGATAGATATGTATATATATGTATTGATATATATATATATATATATATATATATATATATATATATATATATATATATATATATATAGAGAGAGAGAGAGAGAGAGTAGAGGAAGGAGAGAAGGAGGTACAAGAGATGAAGAAGAAGAGAAGACAGCAGTGGCCGCAGCCATAGCTGCTGTGGCAGCACCAACAGCAGCAGTAGCTGTAGCAGCAAGCTACAGCAGTAGCAGCTGCAGCAGGGCAGCAGCCCCCCTTTTAGAACCCCCATTTTTCCCCTCCTATTCCACACTAAACCCCCCTATCTATGTATATATATATATATATATATATATATATATATATATATATAGGTATAGATAGATGTTTATAGAGAGGAAATGAAGAGTAGAGTGGAGGAATTAGTTAGAAGAAGTTAAGGAAAATTTGAAGAAGTTTAGAAAGGAGTTAGAAGAGAAAGGTTCGGAGGAAAGATGAGAGGTTAGAAATTAGAGGAAGAAATGGGGAGAAGGAAAGAATAGGAAGAGGGAAAAGAATAAGAAGAGTTAGAAGTTAGAAGGAGAATAGGAAGGAGAGTTAGGAGGAAAATTAGAAGAATAGGAAGTAGAGGGAAAATGAGAAGTAGAATGAGAAGTAGATGTGAGAAGTAGAGAATGGGGGAAATCGAGTTAGAGAGCGAATTTGAGCCCGGAGTATCGGAACGCGATAAAACTTGGCGTGGAGTACAAATACATGATTTAGATTTTTGCGGGTAGCCTCCCGAGTGGAAATCGGGGTCGTACGGCGCCGGTATCGCGCTGTATCAGCGCGTATCTTGAAATATTCAAGATATCTGCAACGGGCCGTAAGGTGGACTAGACGTCCACTTTATCTAGGTATTTTGGTAGATAACGAACCTATAGATAGTACCCTACTACCCTGGGGAGATCGGGTCAAAATATCAAGCATAGGTAGGCTAACTAGATAATCGCCGAAGTTGGATTTTTGCCCTTTTTAAGGGTAAAATAGGAATTTGGCCTATGGCCAAGAAATGAGTTTCGAAGTCCAAGATGGACTTGGATATAGGTTGTAGAGGTTGGTTATGGGTAGAAATAGCCGTCTAGACCTAGTCTTGACCCCGGTTGACCACGGTTGACTTTTTAGGCCAAAAGTCAACTATGGGTCAACACTTTACCCAATTTAGTCCCAAATTCCATTAGACTTGTACAGTTGACCGAAAGTCAACTGTTAGTCACCAGTGACCTAGAGTTGACCTAGGGTTGACTACAGTTGACTACGGTTGACCAGAGTTGACCGGTTGACCAAAAAGTCAACTGTTGACTCAAATCGATCCCGATTGGTTTCGTTTGACTTGCATTGACCCAGTTTGACCCAGTTAGACCTAATATGACTTAGTTTGACCCCGTACAACCTAGTTTGACATGCCTTGACCTAGAATGACTTAATAGGATTCAAATTGATTTGATTTCATTTCCTAAACATAGTATTGATACGTCTTGTTCTCTATAGGTCCTCGAGACGCTGCATTTGCTCCGGTTGACATACCATATTATACTACAGGCGAGTACATTCTCTGACACTTTTCCAATTTATAATGATTGTTATGATTCATGTAATTAGTGTGGATATGCTTGTTCTCGACACATTGGTCACACGGATTGGTATTCATGGATCCCGACATGAGATGTTATTCCTCGTTATCTTGGTATATCTTGTGCAAGCCCCCTTGTAGTTCTTGTGCAGTTTATGGACACCGATTCTTGAGAAGACTTGCTTCCTTTTCGTAGAATCCCGTGTCATAACGTGTCTTGCTTGGATCCACTCTACCAGTCGGGGACGGGGAGTACTAGTGTAGATGTGTGGTCATTATCCACCTTGTTTATTCTTGTAGACCTTGAATGCTACCAATCCTACACTCCACGTGGGATTGGCTGATCATAACCTTGTGCAGACCCAATCTGGCCACATGTTGTAGCTAGTATTCACACTCCTAGAGATATGATTCTTGATTCTTGTACATGCCATGATCAGTTTACTTGCCTTGTTCTAGCTCTAGTTTTACAGCTTACCTTGCCATGATACTTACATGTACATTCCATGATTTTCTTGTATATACTCTCTATTTACTGTCTTATAGCTTTTGTCATATCTTGTGAACTGTTGTTAGTAGATTGTACTCGTTCCAACCTGACAGGATATGTTGAAAATATTACAGATGCAGACGAGGGAGACTATTCTACCTACTACGGTCCGGATGACGTAGTAGGCCTAGACCTGGAGACTTTGGTCCAGCAGGGCTTAGCTCCGCCTGGCGAGACCTTACCCTTTGCTTAGTTAGAGTAGGTCTTTTATACTGGACTTTGTCTCCAGCTACTTTTGAGTCTGTTATTACTATGGACTGTATTAGAGACTTGGACTTATATATATTCTTTATGTTGGACTTGACAGGTTATATATTATTTTATCGTCTTGTTGTCTTTTCATTTCAGTCTTTACTTTGTTATCTTAGAGTTGTGATTGAGTACTTATATATATTCACTGCTTGTCCTCCGTTCAGAGTTGACCATATTCTCGACAGGTTTTGTTATATATATAAACTGTTTAGAGTAGAAAAATCTACAGCGTTCCATGCCGATGTTTTCGGTGAGGGCTGGGCGTTGTCGTGTCACGTGCCCTTTTAGCGGGTGTGGGTCGTGACACGTTTTAGTGGTGGCCCACACAGGTCCTGAAGTCGCAATTAGTGCGATGTCGTAGTGGCGCTCGACTTAGAGTGCTATTACGAGCCTGCGGTACGTATCTAGGATAGGCTATAGGCTAAGAGTACTCAATCACAGTAGGATCTTTCCTTGCTTATCTTGCTTACCGTCTTTGATATCGATTTACTGTATTCTAGCTGTCCTCCTTTGATATTGCCCTCATGTGCCATATTGATATCTTTTTTTCAATTTGTCTCCAGGATATTGATGACTTATTCTCCTGGCGAGGAGCACGGGGAGACGGAGAGGTCTGCCACCTCTGGCGGACAGGCTCCGGTCACTTCCTCGGTTGATGGGACTTCTGTTGGGGCTCTCGGAGGTACTCCTCCAGCTACCTCGATGACCGTCCCTGGGGCCATTGCGGGTGCTCTTTCCGTAGTACCGGGGGCTACAGCGGGAGCTGTCGGGGGCGTTCTTCCTCCTCAGCAGGGGACTCCTCCGGTGATGATGGGAGCTATTCCTCCATTGCCTTCTCTGCCCACGGACATGGGGCAGATGCTAGCATTCTTTCACCAGGTGCTGGAGTCCCAGCGGGCCCAGTACGAGGCTCAGTTGAGGCAGACAGAGGCCATGTGCCAGGGCATGGAGGATGCACACAGGTTGGCTATGGCGGCAGTGGAGCGTGGGGCTCCACAGAGGGAGGTTCAGCAGCAGCAGCAGCCGAAGATCGGGGATATCCAGGCTTTTAAGAAGCTTGGTCCGAGGGATTTCAAGGGGACTGAGGGCATTATTTATGCTGATGACTGGCTCGAGGATATCGAGCACCAGATGGGGGCCTGCCGCCTGGCAGCCGACCTGAGGGTCGAGGCGGTTGGGTTACAGTTGTTAGATATTGCCCGGACATGGTTCCTGAACGAACCGGCTCTTGCAGGAGAGGGCCATACTTGGGCTGAGTTTTGGGCCCTGTTCAGAGAAAAGTTTTTTTCCCCCACGGACAAGATTGGCCTGGTGCGGCAGTTCCAGAACCTGCAGCAGGGCAGTATGACCGTAGAGGAGTATGCGGCGGAGATCGGCCGGCTGAGCCGATATGCCGAGTACATGGTGAGTGACCCGGTGATCCGAGCGGAGCGCTTCCGGGAGGGATTGGCATGGGATATCAAGATCCTGATCCCTTCCTTCTATGCGACATATGCAGAGGTTTACGCGGAGGCTCGGAAGGTGGAGAGGGAGTGGGGCTTGAAGCCGAAGAGGGATCGAGATTTGTTTTCAGGGGCTAGTAGCAGCGCAGGGCCTGCTAAGCGCCCTCAGCTTCAGCATCAGTCTTTCCAGCATCACCAGCCGCAGGTGCAGGCCAGAGCACCGGTTCAGCAGGTGCAGCACACTCAGCAAAGGCAGGCACAGCATGGGGCTCCTTGCGGCTACTGCAAGAAGCCCGGTCACATCTGGGAGGTCTGCCGGAAGAGGCTGGGCTTGTACCTCTATTGCGGGGAGGCTGGACATCAGTTGAGAGATTGTCCTATGAACCATCGCCGTGCAGCTCAAGGAGCACAGGGTAGGCCACCTATGGCACCGCATCACGCCCTCCACCAGCAGCGGGATATACCCCGCCAGGATAGGGCTTTTGCGATGGCAGTTGAGGATCCTGCACGCATTGGACTAGGAGGTAGGGTCTTGCTCTTTCTTTTACCTGTTCTCTTCGCCCATTGATTGATTATTGCTTTCTTAGTACCTTTAGTTGCATATGTGATGATCATGCTAGATTAAATAGAAAACCCCAATGAAGACTGCAATAACAAGATACTGTAGAGATTTAAAACTATGCACGTGTTCTGATTTCCTAGATTACATGTTATATAACTTAGGATAAAATTTAGTAGACCTTGATTGTTGGGTGCTTGACCTAGAGAAGAGTACGACCATTTGAATTTCGAGGACGAATTTTTTTAAGGAGGGTAGATTTGTCACCCCCAGTTTTCAAATTAGGGGTATTTTTGTCATTTTTCAAGTTTTATAAATTTTAGGAATTTTATTTGAAGCAGCAGCAGCATTCTTATGTTGATTCATATTGGAAGCAAAAGGCGCACCTGCATTGGGATCTAGATGGTGATCGAAATACAAAGTATTTTCATGAATGTGTCAATAGTAAGCAGCAGAAACTGCACATTCATCATATCATTGATGATGACGGGTGCACTAAGACTGAATTATAGGATATTCAGCATGTGGCTAATTCCTACTATGAGACACAGTACAAAAGCACTCGTACTGATGGGGATGCTGGTCTTTTGGATGTTATTCCTGCTATTATCTCCGCTGCGGACAATGTCGCCCTTACTGCCGAGCCTACTAAGGAGGAAATTTTGCATACTATTAAGAGTATGGATGTCAGCAGTACGGGGGACCTGATGGCTTTACAGTTGCATTCTTCGTGAAGTGTTGGTCTATCATTGCTGAGGATATGTTGGCAGCTATATCTCTCTTTATGGCCGGTTTTGACTTACCTAAGTGTCACCTCCAGTTTTCAAATTAGGAGTATTTTTGTCATTTTTCAAGTTTTATAAATTTTTGGAATTTTATTTGATTTTATGTGATTTTTTGGGATTTATTTGGATTGGTTTGGATTTTATCCAATTCGGACTCAAATTGGAGACCCGGGTAGCCTGGACCCTAGTGGGACCCCCATACTAGCTGGACTTAGCCCACATACCATCATAATTAGGTTAGAAATCTTAAACCCAATTTTTCATGGCTTAATTTGTCATTTTAGAGCTTAATTGGTTAACCGAAACAAAACCGAACCAAACCGAATTCATTTAAACCCAAAACCAAGTCAAATGGGTTGGGGGCTTATTGGATCCCAACCCAATAGCCCCCCAAAGCCATGGCTGGCCAAGAGAAAAGCCCCCCCCCCCTTTTACTTCTCCACAAAGTAAACATCTCTCTCTCTCCTTCAAAATCTTTTCTTTCTTCCAAGCTCTCTCTCTCTCCAAGAAACCTACCTAGGTATGATTTTAATTCCTCATTTATTACTCTATTTCATTTAATATCTTCACAATAGTTAGAGAGGATGAGATTCTCCACCTTTTGCCCATAAATTTTGTAGGATTCCCTAGAATCTAGGTTAAGGAATTAATTGGGGTTTTAATATATATAATGGTATATGTATATGTATGTATATATATATGTGTGTATATATGTATATATTAATGTGAATTTGTTTGGGTAGAAGAATGGAAATGGTGGTGGTGTTGTCATGGGAGATGTGGTGAGAGGGTGAGTAAGCTTGTGTGTGTTGAGAGAGTGTGTGTGTATGTGTTTATATATGTATATGTGTATGAGTGTTTATATATATATATATATATTATATATATATATATATATATATATATATATATATATATATATATATATATATATGTGTGTGTGTGTGTATATATATGTATATAGAGTAGTGTGTGTTGTGAGTTATGTATGTATATATATGGAGATGGGTATATATATATATGTGTGTATATATATATATATATATATATATATATATATATATATATATATATTATTTTATTTTATTTATTATTTTTATATATATATATATATATATATATAGTAGAGGAAGGAGAGAAGGAGGTAGAAGAGATGAAGAAGAAGAGAAGACAGCAGTGGCAGCAGCCACAGCTGCTGTGGCAGCACCAACAGCAGCAGTAGCTGTAGCAGCAAGCTACAGCAGTAGCAGCTGCAGCAGGGCAGCAGCCCCCCTTTTAGAACCCCCATTTTTCCCCTCCTATTCCACACTAAACCCCCCTATCTATGTATATATGTATGTATATATATATATAGGTATAGATAGATGTATATAGAGAGGAAATGAAGAGTAGAGTGGAGGAATTAGTTAGAAGAAGTTAAGGAAAATTTGAAGAAGTTTAGAAAGGAGTTAGAAGAGAAAGGTTAGGAGGAAAGAGGAGAGGTTAGAAATTAGAGGAAGAAATGGGGAGAAGGAAAGAATAGAAAGAGGGAAAAGAATAAGAAGAGTTAGAAGTTAGAAGGAGAATAGGAAGGAGAGTTAGAAGGAGGAAAATTAGAAGAATAGGAAGTAGAGGGAAAATGAGAAGTAGAATGAGAAGTAGATGTGAGAAGTAGAGAATAGGGGAAATCGAGTTAGAGAGCGAATTTGAGCCCGGAGTATCGGAACGCGATGAAACTTGGCGTGGAGTTCAAATACGTGATTTAGATTTTGCGGGTAGGCTCCCGAGTGGAAATCGGGGTCGTACGGCGCCGGTATCGCGCCGTATCAGCGCGTATCTTGAAATATTCAAGATATCTGCAACGGGCCGTAAGGTGGACTAGACGTCCACTTTATCTAGGTATTTTGGTAGATAACGAACCTATAGGATAGTACCCTACTACCCTGGGGAGATCGGGTCAAAATATCAAGCGTAGGTAGGCTAACTAGATAATCGCCGAAGTTGGATTTTTGCCCTTTTTAAGGGTAAAATAGGAATTTGGCCTATGGCCAAGAAATGAGTTTCGAAGTCCAAGATGGACTTGGATATAGGTTGTAGAGGTTGGTTATGGGTAGAAATAGCCGTCTAGACCTAGTCTTGACCCCGGTTGACCACGGTTGACTTTTTAGGCCAAAAGTCAACTATGGGTCAACACTTTACCCAATTTAGTCCCAAATTCTATTAGACTTGTGCAGTTGACCGAAAGTCAATTGTTAGTCACCAGTAACCTAGAGTTGACCTAGGGTTGACCACAGTTGGCCACAGTTGACCAGAGTTGACCGGTTGACCAAAAAGTCAACTGTTGACTCAAATCGATCTCGATTGATTCAATTTGACTTGCATTGACCCAGTTTGACCCAGTTTGACCCAGTTAGACCTAATATGACTTAGTTTGACCCCGTACAACCTAGTTTGACATGCCTTGACCTAGAATGACTTAATAGGATTCAAATTGATTTGATTTCATTTCCTAAACATAGTATTGATACGTCTTGTTCTCTATAGGTCCTCGAGACGCTGCATTTGCTCCGGTTAACATACCATATTATACTACAGGAGAGTACATTCTCTGACACTTTTCCAATTTATAATGATTGTTATGGTTATGATTCATATAATTAGTGTGGATATGCTTGTTCTCGACACATTGGTCACACGGATTGGTATTCATGGATCCCGACATGAGATGTTATTCCTCGTTATCTTGGTATATCTTGTGCAAGCCCTCTTGTAGTTCTTGTGCAGTATATGAACACCGATTCTCGAGAAGACTTGCTCCCTTCTCGTAGAATCCCGTGTCATAACGTGTCTTGCTTGGATCCACTCTACCAGTCGGGAACGGGGAGTACTAGTGTAGATGTGTGGTCATTATCCACCTTATTTATTCTTGTAGACCTTGAATGCTACCAATCCTACACTCCACGTGGGATTGGCTGATCATAAC